>CAUYRH010098738.1:0-16002 GCA_963574655.1 Perodicticus potto
GAATATTATGCAGCCTTTAAAAAAGATGGAGACTTTACCTCTTTCATGTTTACATGGATGGAGCTGGAACGTATTCTTCTTAGCAAAGTATCTCAAGAATGGAAGAAAAAGTATCCAATGTACTCAGCCCTACTATGAAACCAATTTATAGCTTTCATATGAAGGCTATAATCCAACTATAGCCCAAGAAGGGGAAAGAGGAGAGAGAGGGGAGGGGAGGGAGGAGGATGGGTGGAGAGAGGGTAATTGGTGGGAACACAACTACAGTGCATTTTACAAGGGTACATGTGAAATTTACTAAGTGTAGAGTATAAATGTCTGAATGCAATAACTAAGAAAATGCAGTGAAGGCTATGTTAAGTAGTTTGATAAAACTATTTCAAATGGTATATAAAGCCAACACATTGTACCCCATAATTTCACTAATGTACACAGCTATGTTTTACTTTAAAAAAGAAAGAAAGAAAGAAGAAAAGAAAGCATTAAGAAAAAGGAATATACTTACTGTTTTGAACTTCTTTTGAAAATAATTTAATTAATGATCTTTAAAATTTTTCACGGCACATCTGAGATCCTCTCCTGGCACACGGGTTGCAAATTACTACATTCGAGTAAGGGGTCGTATTTCAATATCAGTGCTTTCCTTCAGCAATTTTAAAAGTGAACTATCATATGTGTACCTCATTGCCTCCACTGCTGGTGGCACAATTTTTAGGAAAAAAAAAAAAAAACAGCTACAGAGATGTAGAAAGGTAGGAAAATCCACATCTGTGTGAGTAAAACAATTTCTACCTCACCTTACTAAACCTCGCCAATGTCTAGCAATGTCAGGCACAGGTATTCCACCAGAATACCTTTTCTTTAATCTCAGTCTTATTTCCCCAACTTCTATCACACTGTGCTTATCAGAAAATCTCTTTCTCTGCCTCCTCCCCCGTGTGTGTGTCCTTTTTTCCTCTCACTTACTTGTCTTTTCTTTCTATAAATGATCATTACGACAACCATCAAAGAGGACACCAAAAATTCTCATAAAAGTGATGACAATACCTGCCTCGCTGCTATTAGAGAACATCAGGAGAGCTCACTAATTGGAAATTTCTTTGTAAATCATTAAACACTATACACATAAGTAGGAATTTACCAATAGCAGCCACAGCAGCAGCAGAAGCAGCAACTGTATTTCTGGCACCAGATAAAAACCCATCAGGGATCCAGATCTATATGGCTAATTGCTGGAACAGGTAGTCTGAAGTTTATTTGCATAAGATACTGAAGAGCTCCTGGGAAATAGCACATATTAAAGACAGAAAGCATTTGACAGAGTAACAAAACTATCGAAGATGACTAATTAATGTTGCAGCAGCTGGAGACTGTAGAAACTTAGTCATAAAGATCTGAAACTGATATAAAAAGCATTTGTTGCTAAGAGACAGTACAGATCCTGAGTACAGTAATATGACAGTCATTTGAACTCACCACTCCATCTGAAGGATTCATACGTCCTTGGGAGAAAAAGTAGCTATAATGAAAACATAGATGATTAAAAAAAGAAAAAAGGGGCGGTGCCTGTGGCTCAGTGAGTAGGGCACCAGCCCCATATGCCAGAGGTGGTGAGTTCAAACCTATCCCTGGCCAAAAACTGCAAAAAAAAAATCAAACAAACAAACAAAAAGAAAAAAGAAAAAAGGCTAGAAAACATTGGGCACCTATACCTTCCTTTGGTATTCTTCTAACAAAAGGCAACACACAACATAAAAGTCATAAAGCACCAAGAAGTATTGCTACTTTAAAATCTCCACAAGTATTTGGGGAGTAATTGGGGAGTATACAAATATTGGTAGGAGAAGTCCCCTAAATTAACAAGTAGATACTTCAGCTTGGGAGATAATATAAGAACAAATGAGAACAAATAAACATGAACCAATTAAAGCAAATCTATTCCAAGCGTCTGTGCATGAATCATTCGTAACTATTATGGACTAAAAATAATTTGCACACTCACAAAGGTTGGTGGACCACGATTGTAGTAGCACTGATTCAGTAGCACTGAATAAATGATCTTGCTCTTTCAAACACGCACACAAAAATACATTCCCATTCTATGAACTTCTCTGTATTACTACACCAAAGTGTCTAGGTATTTATGTTTAAGAGATACAGGTTTTCCGAACCTTCTATCCTTGCTGACATAAGGGAAAGGAACGTGCTTCTCCCATTATTCCATTTCTTTGAGGGTCTTCCTAAATTCATAACTAACAAGAAAAATGCTGTGATTCTAGAAAATAAAAATAAACAAGTCCAGGGTGGCGCCTGTGGCTCAATGGAGTAGGGCACTGGCCCCATATGACGGAGGTGGCGGGTTCAAACCCAGCCCTGGCCAAAAACTGCAAAAAAATAAAAAAATAAACAAGTCCACACTTACAGTATCACAGTGCTCTTTGGAATTCTCTTGCACAGAAACTTCCACAAAGTCTACAGAAAGATTAGTTGAATGTAAATCTTTGGTTCTTTAGAAACCTAAAATGATGTCTCTTCTATGGCGTGGATTCCTAGAAAACACTTTTCTTCCGCCTAGATATAAATATCCTCACTGGGGGCCTACATATGTTTAACAAACAGGTGACATGAAAATTGCTCTGCTCCCATTTTGTCTTGAGAGTTTTCGGTATTTGCTTGTATCCTAGCATGCCACATAGAAAAGAATCATATTATTTATTACTCACAAATGAAAGAGTCATGGTAAGAATGTATATTCTTCTAAGTAACAATTATTTTTTATTTGAACTACAAATGAATCACTCGTATTTATTAAACATTACTCTAATGAACGAAATCATTAAAATTATTGCACAAGCATTGTATATCATTAAGCCATTTTCAATGAACAGCTTTAACTTCTTAGAAGACAATTCAAAAATCTTATACCACAATGTCAATTTTTCAAAATCAACACTATTAGCACAGTTCATTATTAAAGATAATTGGAAAATATAGAAAGGCAAGAAAAACACTTCTAGTCCCATTACCTACATATAATCACTTTGATTATTATGTCTTTTCTTCCAGTCTACTTCCTATGCAAATGTGACTTGTTTAAAAAAAAAAAAAACATAACAGTAAGTCATTACTGCATATATAATATTATGTCATGGTTTTTCACATAATATTACAACATAATGTTTTTCTGCACTATTGCACAATCTTTACAAATGGCATTTGCATAACTTTGCCAAATAATTTATCTAATGCTATATACCTTAGATTACTTAAACATCCTTTGTTATTTAGTGATACATTAGTTTTCATTATTACAAGTTACACTGAAATTAATTACACAAAACATGATCTTGCTTTTGCAATTTCATTTACTCTAATCTCTTCGTTTCGTATTAACTGGTATATTCTTCTTCAATTCACGAGTAGAATAAAATTAAAATTTAGTCCAACCAGGTAGGCTCCATTGAGTCTTAATTTAAATAATTTTAAGCTGAGTTTTATTTGAATGAGCCCAGACTTCAGATTTTCTTTGCAGTCCACAGGGTTTACTCTACCTCATGGCACTGGAAGAAGATGATGGTGTCCATAATTGGTATTGATCTTGTCCTATCCCTGGTATTCTGCTGACACTTGCCACTGAAGATTTTGGCAGATGCAATTTGTAAGCTGTTCTCCCTAACAATTTGACCCCATATTAGTTCTCAGTGGAGCCCAAGAAAACATGCAAGAAGTCTCAATATATGTCAGATAGCATTAGCAGCATAATAAACTATTCATAAAATTAAGTGTTTTAATACACCTATTTAGCTAATGATTCTTCTGGGTAGTTCAAGCTCAAGGAATTTCAGGTGGACTTGTTCATGTACTTATGGTCAGTTGGCAAGTCAGCAGGGAACTGGTTGGCCTCACCATTCAAATGTCTCGTGATTGACAAGTATAATGGGGGTGACTAGCCCATATATCCTTCACTATATGGCAGGCTAGCTGGACTTTTTCATGTTGCAGCTGGGTTAAAAAAAAAAAAAAAAACCAACATTTATTCCAAAAGCAGACGGAAGGAAAATTCCTGTGTATAATTGCTTTTTAGGTCATGTTTCAAGTTTGGATTTAGCGTGGCTGGTAGCCGATGGTCAGTTTGATCCCTTTTCTCTAGCCTGGGGGTTTGCAGTAGGAAACTACAATAGATAGAGAAGTGATAGAAAACAAAATTTTATTAGACAAGAGAAATAAGCTTTAGTGATCAACTGCATAGAATGGAAACTATAATAATAATTCATTTATTTCAAGATGACTAAAAAAGTAGATGTTCAATGTTTCCACCACGAAAAGCATGCAAAGTTATGAATTTGTTAATTAGCAAGTGATTTAATCATTCCATATTGTAAACATACATCAAAGATCACATTGTGCCCAATGAATATATAACATCAACAATTATCATTTGTCAATTACAATTTAAAAACCACATGCCAAATGGAATTAAAAGAATTTTTAAAATCTTTTTCCCTCACAAAATACATCAATGCGATTGTCTGTTTTGCATTTATATTATGTAACTTTTTTGTTAGTTCTCCTGAGGATGACACCAACTGAAAAATTTTCTCAACTCAAATATTGTTAGTAAACAAAACTTGAAAATGGACTGTTCTTAATTTTTCCATTCCTGCAATAACAACCCCACCTCCCCTTCCTCAGCACTCGACATATGAATTCATTAAGCCAACAAAATGCCACATACTAAACCATATTGTAAAGTAGCATCTCTGCTATAAATATTTATGACTATTCTTTCAGGATACATCCCCAGAAATGAAATTACATCATGAACATTTTTCCCTCTGGATACTTCTTTCATATCATTTCCTAAATTTTTTCACTAATATATTTTCTGTCTACAATGGAGCATTCATTCATTCTACACTTCCACAAAGTAGGGATCCTGACAAAGTATTCATTTGCTATTTTGATGAATAAATAATGGTCTCTTACTGTTGCCTCAATGTGCATTTTTGGTTACTAGGATACTTGAGACTTTTACAACATTTATGTAAATGTATTTCCATTTGTTGGGGAACTCTGATGTCAAAGAGATTTTGCACATAGAGTAAAAATTCACCTGGACTTTGCTTTAATTGTATGTCTAGTGAACGAAATTGTGAAAAATCATTTTTTCTTGAACACGAAATGATTAAATACTGTCTTAATTTAATTTCCTTAAACAATTTAAGCTGCAATAACATATTTAATCTAACCTATTTTTTAACACTTCAGACACCTTATCAGTAGTTTGAACATTTCAAACACCTTCAACAGTAAGAACATGAATAAATACAGTGAATATAAATCTTCTTCCTCCAAAATAACTCTTCAAGTTCTAGTTTCAGTATCAACAAAGATGTTGAACGACAAGATAACTGGCTCCCTTGGCCAAGATTGGTCTCTGAAAGGTAGTGTCAGGGTTTAGAGAAGACAGTCAGAAATCCTTCAAAGGTTCAGACCTTTGGGATGGACGTTTTTAGAAGTAAATTCAGGACACTGCATAAACGGTGCTGAGGCTCTGAGGAAAGTGGGTGGAGACTGATTATACCCAGCAGCCACTTCCCCAGTGTACCCCCAAACTCCAGGCCTGGCACTTTCTTCAACCATTTTGTGAGTAAGGGAGGGAATTGTTGAAAGGAAATCCTGGACATGAAAAAATAGTTCGGTGGGGTGAGGAGTGATAAAACGTGGTGCTTCCCCATCATAAGGAGCCTACACACACACACACACAAAGTGACTCCTGAATTCATTTGAGCTAACACAGATTTAAATCAAGTTCTGACTCTTTCTCCATAGCCATTTCTAGGAAAAAAAAATAACCTGTATTTCAAGAATTATGAGAACACTCCAACACATTAAGGTATCTGAAAACAGGATTCTTTTATCTTACTGTTTCGGGTTAATTGAGGGTACAACGAATTAGATTACATTGTTTGCATTTGTTAAGAAAAACCCCTCTGGGCAGCACCTGTGGCTCATCGAGTAGGGCGCAGGCCACATATACTGAAGGTGGCAGGTTCAAACCCAGCCTCGGCCAAACTGCAAAACAGAAAAATAGCCGGGCGTTGTGGCGGGTGCCTGTAGTCCCAGCTACTCGGGAGGCTGAGGCAAGAGAATCGCCTAAGCCCAGGCGTTGGAGGTTGCTGTGAGCTGTGATGCCACAGCACTCTACCCAGGGTGACAGCTTGAGGCTATGTCTCAAAAAAACAAAGCCCCTCTTATAGTCGTGTCCCGCCCCCAAGGGGTGTGCCATACACCCTAACATTGTGCTCATTAAGTTGGAGCACACTCATCCCCCCCCTCCTCCCCTCTCCCTGCTCCCTCATTCCCCTGCCCCCATCTTGAATCGATTGGGGTTTTCCTCTTATATGGGCATATACTAGACCGTCTATTGGCTTCATATTAGTATTGAGTACATTGGATTCTTGCTTCTCCATTCTTGTGATATTTTACTAAGAAGAATGTGTTCCAACTCTATCTAGGTTAATACAAAAGATGTACTAAAAGGCTCATAGTATACGTATACCAGAGGCTGTTCATCCATTCCTGGGTTAGCAGACGTTTAGATTGTTTCCATATCTTGGTGATTGTAAAGTGAGCTGCAATAAATAGTCTAGTGCAAATGTCCTTATGATAAAATGATTTCTTTTCTTCTGGGCGGGTGCCTAGTAGTGGGATTGCAGGGTCAAATGGGAGGTCTAATTTGAGTTCTTTGAGGATTCTCCATACTTCTTCCCAAAGAGGCTATATACCTCTTTCCAAAGAGGAAAGAGGATTTTTTTCATATGTTTGTTAACCATTCATCTGTCTTTCTCAGAGAAGGTTCTGTTCGTGTCCTTTGTGCAGTGATAGATAGGATTGTTAACTCTTTTTTTGTTGATTAATTTGAGTTCTCTATAGATGCTACTTATCAAGCCTCTGTCAAGATTTCTAAAATGCAAATACCTTTTTCCATTCTGAAGGTTGTCTATTTGCTTTGATTGTTGTGTCTTTGGCTCTGCAGAAGCTTTTTTTTTTTTTTTTTTTTTTGAGACAGAGCCTCAAGCTGTCACCCTGGATAGAATGCGGTGGCATCACAGCAACCTCCAATTCCTGGGCTCAAGCGAGTCTCTTGCCTCCGCCTCCCCAGTAGCTGGGAGTACAGGCGCCCGCCACAACGCCCGGCCATTTTTTTGTTGCAGTTTGGCTGGGGCTGGATTTAAACCTGCCTTCCTTGGTATATGGGGCTGGTGCCCTACTCATTGAGCCACAGGCGCTGACCCTTTTATTGGTGCCCTACTCATTGAGCCAAAGGCGCTGCCCCTTTTATCTATCTTGAATCAATTTTTGTAAGCAGTGAAATGCATGGGTCCAATTTCAGTCTTTTACATGGGTTATCCAGTTCTCCCAGCACCATTTATTGAATAGGAATTCTTTCCCCCAGATTAAATTTAATCTTTAAATTCCCTGATTATTTTCTTTATTTCCTTAATAAAGCTCTCGTTTGCTTTATCAAAGATCAGGTGGCTACAAGATGTTGGTTTCATCTCTTGGTTTTCTTTTCTTTTTTTATTTTGAGACAGAGCCTCAAGTTGTCACCCTGGATAGAGTGCTATGGCATCATAGCTCACAGCAACCCCCAATTCCTGGGCTCAAGCGAGTCTCCTGCCTCCGCCTCCCAAGTAGCTGGGACTACAGGCATCTCTTGGTTTTCTATTCAGTTCCAGATGTCTACATCTCTATTTTTGTGCCAATACTGTGCTTTTTTGATCACTATGAACTTGTAACATAGCCTAAAACCTGGTAGGGTGATGCCCCCAGCTTTGTTTTTATTACTTAGAATTGCCTTGGCTGACTCGGTGCCTGTAGCTCAGAGGCTAGGGTGCCAGTCACATACACCAGAGCTGGCAGGTTCAAACCCAGCCCAGGCCTGCTAAACAACAATGACAACTACAACCAAAAAATAGCTGGGTGTTGTGGTGGGTGCCTGTAGCCCCAGCTACTTGGGAGGCTAAGGCAAGAGAATCACTTAAGCTAAGAGTTTGAGGTTGCTGTGAGCTGTGACGCAACAGCACTCTACCAAGAGCGACATACTGAGACTCTGCCTCAAAAAAACAAACAAAAAAAAAGAATTGCCTTGGCTACACAGTGTTCCTTCTGGTTCCACATGAAATGAAGAACTATTTTTTTCAATCTTCAAAGTATGATGATGGTATTTTAATGGGGATTGCACTGAATTTGTAGATTGCTTTGGGAAGCAAATCTACAATTTGCTTTGCATTGGGACATTTTGACAATGTTGATTCTTCCCACCCAGGAGCCATGGTATGCTCTTCCATTTGTTAATGTCTTCTGCTATTTCTTTTCTGAGGGTTTCATAATTCTCTTTGAGGAGGTCCTTCGCCTCTTTTGTTAGGTATATTCCTAGAAATTTCATTTTCTTTGAAGCTAGGAAGGGAAGGGAAGAGAATTGTGTCTTTGATTAGCTCCTCAATCTGGCTGTTGTCAGCATATACAAAGGCTACTGATTTATGGACATTGATTTTGTACCCTGAGATGTTACTGTACTTCTTCTTTTTTCCTTTTTTTTTTTTTTTTTTTTTGGTAGAGGCAGAGTCTCACTTTATCACCCTCCTCCATAGAGTGCTGTGGTGTCACAGCTCACAGCAATCTCCAACTCCTGGGCTTAGGCAATTCTCTTGCCTCAGCCTCCCGAGTAGCTGGGACTACAGGCACCTGCCACAATGCCTGGCTATTTTTGTGTTTTCGCAGTTCAGCCAAGGCTGGGTTTGAACCCACCACCTTCAGTATATGGGGCTGGCGCCCTACTGGATGAGCCACAGGCACCACCCGTTACCGTACTTCTTGATTGTTTCCAGGAGTCTTGTGGTTGAGTCTTTGGGGGTCTCTACATATAAGACCACTTCATCAGCAAAGAGCAAGAGTCTGACCTCTTCTTCCCCGATTTGGATGCCCATTGAATCCTTCTCTTGCTTGATTGCATTGGCTAGAACTTCCAACACTATTTTGAATAGTAATGGTGATAGCAGACGTCCTTTTTCTTTTCTACCTCCTTAAATACCTGGGTTAACTCAAAAACTTTATTCTCAGGGCAGCACCTGTGGCTCAAAGGAGTAGGGCACAGGCCCCATATGCCGGAGGTGGTGGGTTCAAACCCAGCCCTGGCCAAAAACCACAAAAAAAAAAAAAAAACTCTATTCTCTAGCTCTGAGATTCTTTCTTCTCCAGGGTTTAATACATTTT
Organism: Perodicticus potto; assembly: GCA_963574655.1. NCBI lineage: Eukaryota > Metazoa > Chordata > Mammalia > Primates > Lorisidae > Perodicticus > Perodicticus potto. The sequence continues at coordinate 9,280 of CAUYRH010098738.1, forward strand.
TGATAGTTTCTATTGCAGCTTTAAATTCCCTGATTATTTTCTTTTATTTCCTTAAGCTCTACCATATCATTTCTATATTTTTATCTTTAATCCATCTTTTGGTTCCATTTTTCTACTTTCTCATCCATTCCCTTTATTAACCTTATTATCCATATTTTAAATTCTCTTTCTGTCAATTCCAACAATTCTTTATAAGTGGAGTCCTCTGCAGTAGCTACCTCATGGTACCTTCAGGGCGTTGCTCCGTCTGGGTTTTTCATATTGCCAGAATTTTTCCGTTGGTTCCTCCTCGTGTGTGTTTTCTTGTTGTTCACATCCTTGCCCTATGTTTTTCCTTTCAATTCCTCCTTGCTTTAAACTTCCTTGTCTCAGAGCTTAGGTATTAAAGTGGCCTCTTGGTATAAGGCCAAAAGGAAGAGAAGGGTAAAGAGTGAGCAGGGAAAAAGAAGAGAAAAAGAAAGAAAGAAGAAAAGAAAAGGGGGAAAAAAGAAGGGGGGTGAAAGAAGAGAAGTGAAGGACAGGAGAGAAGGAGGACATAAAGAGAGACTCAGAGTGACAGGAGAAATGAAGATATTTAGCAGAGTGCTATGACCATGACTGCAACTCAAGGATTGAGGAGTTCTGGGCTGAGTGGCTCCCTCACATTCAAGAGCTCCTTACTAGCCTGAGGAAAGCAAGACCCTATCTCTGCCAAATATAGGAGGAGAGTCAAAAGAAGAAGAAAAATAAAATAAGTAAAACAAAAAAGAAAGAAAAATTCAGCAGTGTAGACTTGCCAATGTTATCTTTTCAAAGGCCAAAGGTAGAAGGTCTCCCTAGACCGTGAATGATCTCCTAACCTCCTTGAGCCAGACCTCTGCTGTGACCTCCCAGCCAGACCAATGCCAAGCTCCCAGAGAAAAAGAAGAAAAAAATAAAAAATTAAAAAAACAGCTCACTCACCTGTAGCTCAGTGAGTAGGGCACCAACCACATACACCAAGGCTGGCGAGTTTGAGCCCAGCCTGGGGCCTGCTAAACAGCAAAGACAACTGCAACCAAAAAATAGCCAGGCATTGTGGCGGGCACCTGTAGTCCCCGCTTAGGAGGCTGAGACAAGAGAATCGCTTAAACCTAAGAGTTTGAGGTTGCTGTGAGCTGTGATGCCATGGCACTCTATGGAGGGTGACAAAGTGAGACCCTGTCTAAATAAAAAAATAAATAAATAAATAAATAAATAAGAGTATGTAAGAAAAATTTAAAATATCATTATCTTAGACACAGAACAAAGAAAGAAGAAACCAGAAAGAAACAAACAAACAGGAAAAGGGGGCTATCTTGGGTGTTGTATGAGAAGTTTATGCGGGAAAGATGAGAAAAGTAGAAAAGAGAGAGAATAAATGAGGTTGAAATGCCATAGCAAAAATACAGTAGCTCTTGCTCTTGAAGAAAGTAAAAATGGAGATTAAGAATACAACTAACCAAACTAACTAGCATAAAACAAAATGAAGCAAAACAAAAATCAAATAACTATAAACATTACCACCTCAACAAAAAAGAGAAAAAAGAAAAAATACTAATAAGAATAAAATAAAATAGGCTCGGTGCCTGTGGCTCAAGCGGCTAAGGTGCCAGCCACATACACCTAAGCTGGCGGATTCGAATCCAGCCCAGGCCTGCCAAAAAACAATGACAGCTGCAACCAAAAATTAGCCGGGCATTGTGGTGGGCGCCTGTACTCCCAGCTACTTGGGAGGCAGAGGCGGGAGAATCACTTGAGCCCAGGAGTTGGAGGTTGCTGTGAGCTGTGATGCCACAGCACTCTACCCAGAGTGACAGTTTGAGGCTCTGTCTAAAAAAAAAAAAAAGAATAAAATAAAATAATTTAAATTTAAATTTAAAATTGTAGAAGGGGGTAATATTAACAAAATACACACACACACACACACACACACACACACACACACACACACACACACACACACACACTGCAATATATTGCCAGAACACGAGGTGGCACTGTGGTGTTAGGAGGTGGAGAATATATCCTAGAAGCCACTCTCTAATTGCCTAGGAAAATAAGTCCTTTCATCCTGACTTAGTTGCCCTTGGTGAGTGCTTAATTGCCTGATTGTTTACTCAGCATAAAATCCCCAAGGGGTTGGGGTCTTAACCCTTTCCAGAGTCCTTGGAAGGCAAGTCTCACAGTGCCCCCTGACAACAATCCCTGGGGGGTGCAGGAGCCACTCAACTCCACCCAAGAGTGGATGCCTGGGCTCGGCAGGCAGGCCAGGGCCAGCCATGTACTAGGCCCCTGCAGACAGATCTTCCCACAGCCCAGCTAGCATCTGTGACCTTCCGACAAAGGCAGCCCAGTAACAGTCCCAACCTTCCCTCAATGGTGGCCCAGCCAGCAGTCAAGCTGATGGGAAGCCATCAATGTTTGCATGTTGGCAAACATTGCCTCAGAGTTCCTTTCTCATAACGCAACTCACTGCAAACACAGGTGTCACCTGGCTCTATTCTCATCACCCTGTGGACTTGGGCCTTGAGGAGCTAGCAGATGTAAATCCTGATACACTGAATACTGCTAATGCTACCTGTAATAAAGTCATTTGTCTCTGACCTGTGGGTCTCACATCTGTCATCATCCATAAACAGTGATATGCTAACTTGTTAGCTTATTAAAAAGCTCAGATCCTGGGGTGGCACCTGTGGCTTAGCGAGTAGGGCGCAGGCCCCATATACCGAGGGTGGTGGGTTCAAACCCGGCCCCGGACGAACTGCAGGGCTCGGCGCCTGTGGTTCAAGCTGCTAAGGCTCTAGCCACATACACCTGAGCTGGCGGGTTCAAATCCAGCCTGGGCCGTCAAACAACAATGACAGCTGCAACCAAAAAAATAGCCAGGCATTGTGGTGGGCGCCTGTAGTCCCAGCTATTTGGGAGGTGGAGGCAGGAGAACCGCTTGTGCCCAGGAGTTTGAGGTTCTTGTGAGCTGTGATGCCACGGCACTCTACCCAGGGCAACAGCTTGAGGATCTGTCTCAAAAAAGAAAAAAAGAAAAATAGCCGGGCGTTGTGGCGGCACCTATAGCGCCAGCTACTGGGGAGGCTGAGGCAAGAGAATCGCCTAAGCCCAAGAGCTGGAAGTTGCTGTGAGCTGTGCGACGCCACAGCACTCTACTGTGGGGGACAAATTGAGACTCTATCTCTACAAAAAAAAAAAAAAAAAGCTCCCATCCTGGCTCAGCGCCTGTAGCTCAGCAGCTAGGGTGCCAGCCACATATACCAGAGCTGGCGGGCTCAAACCCAGCCCCGGCCTGCCAAACAACAATCACAACTATAACCAAAAAAATAGCCAGGCGTAGTGGCAGGCACGTGTAATCCCAGCTACTTGGGAAGCTGAGGCAAGGGAATCGCTTAAGTCCAAGAGTTTCGAGTTGCTGTGAGCTGTGACACTATGGGACTCTACCCAGGGCGACACAATGAGACTCTGTCTCAAAAAAAAGAGCAGCACCTGTGGCTCATGGAGTAGGGCGCCAGCCCCATATACCAAAGGTGGCGGGTTCAAACCCAGCCTCGGCCCAACTGCAAAACAGAAAAATAGGCTCGGTGCCTGTGGCTCAATGGGCTAAGGCGCCAGCCACGTACACCTGAGCTGGTGGGTTCAAATCCAGCCCGGGCCAACCAAACGACGGCTGCAACCAAAAAAAAATGGCCGGGCGCTGTGGTGGGCACCTGTAGTCCCAGCTACTTGGAAGGCGGAGGCAAGAGACTCGCTTGAGCCCAGGAATTGGAGGTTGCTGTGAGCTGTGATGCCACGGCACTCTATCCAGGGTGACAGCTTGAGGCTCTGTCTCAAAAAAAAAAAAAAAAACAGAAAAATAGCCAGGCATTGTGGCGGGCACCTGTAGTCCCAGCTACTCGGGAGGCTGAGGCAAGAGAATCACCTAAGCCCAGGAGGTGGTGGGTGCTATGAGCTGTGATGCCACAGCACTACTGAGGGCGAGAAAGTGAGACTCTATCTCCACAAAAAAAAAAATAATAATAATAAAGCTCAGATCCTTTATAATGGTTGACATCTACATTTTCAGAAATCTTTAAAACAGTGCTAAGTAACTCATAATTAAAATTGTAATATGTTTAAAGAGAAAACATAATAAAAAATACTGCATAACAAAATTTAAAAGATACCATAAGAGTGGTGCTTTGAAGGACATGTTATAGCCTTAAATACTTCTATGAGGTGAAAAAGCTATGAATTAATTAGATATTTGAAAGAGAACATTAGACTAAACCTCAAGAAAGCAGAAGAATAATAGAAACGGAGTTTCTATTTCTAATGAAATAGGAAACAGCAGAGAGACCAACAAAGACAAACATTGGTCCTTTGTGGAGGGAAACACTTGCAAAATAGACATCCTGCCAGCAAGCTCCCTTAAGAAGGAATGAGAGAGAGGAGAGTCACCTAAATACATGAGAAAGAAGAACCTAATTTAGATAAAGCAGAGATTATAAAAAACAATGAGCAGGGCGGCGCATGCCGCTCAAAGGAGTAGGGCGCCGGCCCCATATGCTAGAGGTGGCAGGTTCAAACCCAGCCCCGACCAAAACTGCGAAAAAATAATAATAATAATAATGAGCACACACCAACTTTAACAAATTAGACAAAATGGACAAATTCCTACAAAAATATAACTTACTAAAATTGATTTGAGAAAAATATTATAAGCTTGAATGGTCCTGTTAATGTTAATGTTAATGGAATTAAAGCAATAATTTCAAATCTTTCTTGAAAGCAAGCACCTATCCCAGAACAGATCATCTCAATCTCATCCAAACCCTTCCAGAGAATACAAAAAGCAAAAAAAGGGATTCATTCCTCAATTCACTCTATGAATCCAGCATGTCTGATATCAGAATTACATAAAAACAATACCAAAAAAGAGCATAACCAACCCTCTTTCCTCATTAATATAGACTTAAAAATTCTAAATGCTTATTAGAATATCAGCCTCACTGATGAAGGAAAAAATAATTCTGATATCAGAATTACATAAAAACAGTACAAAAAGGAGCATAAAAAAACCCACTTTCTTCATTAATATAGACTTTAAAATTCTAAATGTTTATTAGAATATCAGGCTCAATGATGAAGGAAAAAATGATAATACTATACCATGACAAAGTTGGTTTTATACCAGGCTTGCAAGAATGGTTTACTATTAGAAAATATCTTTGTGGCCGAACACAGTGGCTCACAGCTATAATGCTAGCACTCTGGGAAGCCAAGGCAGGAAGATCACTTGAGCTCAGGAGTTCTGAGTAAGAGCAAGCCCCATCTCTACTAAAAATAGAAAAATTAGCTGGGCATTGTGGCACATGCCTGTAGTCCCACCTACTCGGGAGCCTGAGGCAGGGGGATTGCTTGTACCCAGGAGTTTGAAATTGCTGTGAGCTAGGCTGATGCCAAACACTCTAGCCTGGGCAATAGACAATCTGTCTCAATTAAAAAAAGGAAACTATCCTTGCTAAATCAACATGGTCAACTTTGAAAATGATCTGATGCCAGCCACAACTTGGACTTTACCTAACAACCACAAATGATTAGGCTATATTGTTTACATAGAAAACTGTAAGAATCTACAAAAAAGTATTAGATGTAATAGGAGAGTTTAGAAAGTTGACTGATATAAGCTTAATATATAAAAATCGATCATACTTCTATACACTAGTAAAAAATGACCTGAGAATCTAATTTAAAAGAAGACATCAGGAAAAAGCTTCTTGATATTGGTCTTGACAATAATTTTTTGGACATGACACCAAAGCACAAGCAACAAAAACAAAAACAGACAAAGTGATATTGCATCAAACTAAAATGCTTATGTACAGCAAAGGAAATAACAAAATGAAAAACAATCTACAGAATGGGAGAAAATATTTGAAAGCCATATATCCCATGAAAGGTTAATATCCTAAATATGTAAAGAACTCATACAACTCTATAATTCAAACAAAACAAATAATTCAATTAAAAATGAAAAAGAAACACGAATAGACTTTTCTCAAAAGAAAAAATACAGGGCGGTGCCTGTGGCTCAGCGAGTAGGGTGCTGGCCCCATATACCAAGGGTGGTGAGTTCGGACCCAGCCCTGGCCAAACTGCAACAGCAACAACAAAAAAATAGCCGGGCTTTGTGGCGGGCGCCTGTAGTCCCAGCTACTCGAGAGGCTGAGGCAAGAGAATCGTCTAAGCCCAAGAGCTGGAAGTTGCTGTGAGCTGTGACGCCACAGCACTCTACCAAGGGCGATAAACGGAGACTCTGTCTCTTAAAAAAAAAAAAGAAAGAAACAAAAGAAAAGAAAAAAAGAATGGGAAAAGCTATTTGCGGGGTATGAATCTGACAAAGATATGGGCAGTAAAGCTTGCACCCCTTATTGCAGAAGAAAACCCTCTGTGGTGGTGATTAACTAGAATCTATGGAGAATTCAAATGAATCAACAAAAAAAGAGTAACAATCCATTTACCACTGGGCAAGAGATATGAACAGAACCTTCTCTGATAAAGACAGACAAATCGGGCAGCACCTGTGGCTCAAAGGAGTAAGGCGCCGGGCCCATATGCTGGAGGTGGCGAGTTCAAACACAGCCCTGGCCAAAAACCACAAAAAAAAAAAAAAAAAAATGAATTCATAGGCAAAGTAGTATATTAGTTAACACTCATAAAATATAGTGTGAAACC
>CAUYRH010098739.1:0-10580 GCA_963574655.1 Perodicticus potto
CTGGCGGGTTCAAATCCAGCCTGGGCCCACCAAACAACAATGACGGCTGCAACCAAAAAATGGCCGGGCATTGTGGCGGGAGCCTATAGTTCCAGCTACTTGGGAGGCAGAGGCAGGAGACTCGCTTGAGCCCAGGAATTGAAGGTTGCTGTGAGCTGTGATGCCACAGCACTCTATCCAGGGTGACAGCTTGAGGCTCTGTCTCAAAAAAATAAAAATAAAATATATATATATGAGTTCAGAGGGGGAGGGATTGGTGCATTTATTCTTTCCTGGGTGGGACGTTCTTTCCTGGGTAGGATGGTTCTATGTGGGCCAGTCCATACATTCGGCCCTATCAGCTGTGAGCTATGATGCCACAGCACTCTGCCCAGAGAAATAGTGAAACTCTGCCTCAAAAAAAAAAAAAAAAAAAGAATGTCAGGGGTGGCACCTGTGGCTCAGCTGGTAGAGCACCAGCCCCATATACCAAGGGTGATGGGTTCAAACCCAGCCCTGGCCAAACTGCAACAAAAAAATAGCCAGGCAATGTAGCAGGCGCCTATAGTCCAAGCTACTTGGGAGGCTGAGGCAAAAGAATCACTTAAGCCCAAGAGCTGGAGGTTGCTGTGAGCTGTGATGCCACGGCACTCTACCAAGGGCGACAAAGTGAGACTCTATCTCTAAAAAAAACATAAATACGGAGGCGCCTGTGGCTCATCGAGTAGGGCCAGCCCTGTATACCGAAGGTGGTGGGTTCAAGCCCAGCCTTGGCTGAACTGCAAAAAAGAGAAAAATAGGGCGGTGCCTGTGGCTCATCGAGTAGGGCGCTGGCCCCCGTATACCGAAGGTGGTGGGTTCAAACCCAGCCTCCGCCAAACTGCAAAACAAAAATAGCCGGGTGTTGTGGCGGCCGCCTGTAGTCCCAGCTACTCGGGAGACTGAGGCAAGAGAATCGCCTAAGCCCAGGAGTTAGAGGTTGCTGTGAGCTGTGTGACGCCACGGCATTCTACCAAGGGTGATAAAGTGAGACTCTGTCTCTACAAAAAAAAAAAAAAGAAAGAAACAGAAAAATAGCTGGGTATGGTGGCGGGCGCCTGTAGTCCCAGCTACTCAGGAGGCTGAGGCAAGAGAATTGCCTAAACCTAGGAGTCAGAGGTTGCTGTGAGCTATGTGACGCCACAGCACTCCACCAAGGGCGATAAAGTGAGACTCTGCTTCTACAAAAAAAAATAATAAATAAATAAGTAAAAATAAATGGTGCTGTGTTTAAAAAAGAAAGAAAGAAAGACAACAGAAAGAGGCAAGTGTCTGTGGCTCAGTGAGTAGGGCATCAGTCCCAGATACCGAGGGTAGTGGGTTCAAACCCAGTCCCAGCCAAACTGCAACAAAAAATAGCTGGGCATTATGGCAGGCGCCTGTAGTCCCAGCTACTCATGAGGCTGAGGCAAGAGAATCGCCTAAGCCCAAGAGCTGGAGGTTGCTGTGAGCTGTGATGCCACAGCACTCTATCAAGGGCAACAGAGGGAGACTCTGTCTAAATAAATAAATAAATAAATAAATGTAAAAAAAATAATAAAGAAGAAAACAGAAAGAGAGGAAGCCAACTACTTAATGGATCATCTCAAGCAACTGGAAAAGGAAGAAAATTCCAACTCCAAACCCAGCAGAAGAAAAGAAATAACCAAAATTTGGGCAGAATTAAATGAAATTGAAAACAAAAGAATCATTCAGAAGATCAACAAAACAAAAAGTTGATTTTTTGAAAAGATTAATAAAATTGGGGCAGTGCTTGTGGCTCAGTGAGTAGGGCACCAGCCTCATATAACAAGAGTAGTGGGGCTCAGTGCCTGGGGCTCAATGGGCTAAAGCACCAGCCACATACACCTGAGCTGGTGGGTTCAAATCCAGCCTGGGACCACCAAACAACAATGATGGCTATAACCAAAAAATGGCCAAGCATTGTGGTGGGCGCCTATAATCCCAGCTACTTGGGAGGCAGAGGAAGGAGACTCGCTTGAGCCCAGGAATTGGAGGTTGCTGTGAGCTGTGATGCCACGGCACTCTATCCAGGGTGACAGCTTGAGGCTCTGTCTCAAAAAAAAAACAAAAACAAAAACAAAACAAGAGTGGTGGGTTCAAACCCAGCCTCAGCCAAACTGCAACAAAAAATAGCCAGGCATTGTGGTGGGAGTCTGTGGTCCCAGTGCCTGTGTGCCTCAGGAGGCTGAGGCAAGAGAATAGCCTAAGCCCAAGAATTTGAGGTTGCTATGAGCTGTAACACTACAGCACTCTACCAAGGGTGAGACTCTGCTCTAAAAAAAAAAGAAAAGAAAAGAAAACATTAATAAAATTGATAAACCTTTGGCTAAACTTTGGCCAACCAAACCAGAAACAGAAAAGCAAAATCTCTAATATCGTCTATCCAAATCAATAAAGGAGAAATAACAACAGACACCTCAGAAAATCAAAAATTCCTCAATGATTACTACAAAAATCTCTATTCCCATAAATATGAAAATCTGAAGGAAATGGACCAATACCTGGAAGCACGCCACCTTCTTAGACTCAACCAGAAAGAATTAGAAATCTTCAATAGATCTGTATCAATCACTGAAATAGCATCAACAATATGAAATCTCCCAAAAAAGAAAAGTCAGGGCCCAGATGGCTTCACATCCGAATTCTATCAAACCTTTCAAAAGGAACTAGTACCTATATTATACAACCTTTTCCAAAGCATAGAAAAAGAAGGAATACTTCCCAACACATTCTATAAAGCAAATATCACCCTGATCTCCAACCAGGAAAGGATCCAACAATATAAGAAAATTAAAGACCAATATCATTAATGAATATCGATGCAAAAATATTTAATAAGATCTTAGTAAACAGAATTCAACAACACATCAAAAAATTATACACCTTGGCTTGGCGCCTGTGGCTCAACAGGCTAAGGCGCCAGCCACGTACACCTGAGCTGGCAGGTTTGAATCCAGCCTGGGCCCGCCAAACAATGGTGGCTGCAACCAAAAAAAAGAAAATGGCCGGGCCTTGTGGCGGGTGCCTGTAGTCCCAGCTACTGGGAGGCAGAGGCAGGAGACTTGCTTGAGCCCAGGATTGGAGGTTGCTGTAAGCTGTGATGCCACGGCACTCTATCCAGGGTGACAGCTTGAGGCTCTGTCTCAAAAGAAAAAAAAAAATTATACACCATGATCAAGGTGGTTATATTCCAGGGTTACAGGGTCAGTTCAATATACGCACATCTATAAATATAATACATCACATCAATAAAATAAAAAACAAAGACCATATGATTCTCTCAATTGATGCAGAAAATGCCTTTGATAATATCCAGCATCCTTTCATGATCACAACACTTAAGAAATTAGGCATAGAAGGGACATTTCTTTTTTTTTTTTAGAAGGGACATTTCTTAAACTGATAGAGGCCATCTACAGCAAACCCACAGCCAATGTCATATTCAATGGTGTAAAATTGAAAACATTTCCACTCAGATCAGGAACAAGGCAAGAAGACCCACTGTCTCCACTGCTATTCAATATAGTACGAGAAATCTTAGCCATCAGATTCAGGCAAGAGAAGGCAATCAGGGTTATCCAAACAGGGTTAGAGGAGATCAAAGTCTCACTTTTTGCTGATGATATGATCCTATACCTAGAAAATCCCAGGAACTCAACTTCAAAACTCTTAGAGGTAACTTGGTGCCTGTGGCTCAAGCGTCTAAGGCGCCAGCCACATACACCTGAGCTGGCAGGTTCGAATCCAGCCTGGGCCCGCCAAACAACAATGATGGCTGCAACCAAAAATTGGCCGGGCGTTGTTGTGGGAGGCTGTAGTCCCAGATGCTTGGGAAGCAGAGGCAGGAGAATCGCTTAAGTCCAGGAATTGGAGGTTGCTGTGAGCTGTGATGCCAAAGCACTCTACCCAGGGCAACAGCTTGAGGCTCTGTCTCAAAAAAAAACAAACAAACAAACAAACAAAAAAACTCTTAGAAGTGATCAAGGAATACAGCAGTGTCTCAGGATACAAAATCAATACTTACAAATCAGTAGCTTTTATATACGTCAGTAGTCAAGCTGAAAATATAGTCAAGGACTCTATTCCTTTTACAGTAGTGCCAAGGAAGATGAAATATCTGGGAATTTATCTAATAAAGGACGTGAAAGATCTCTATAAAGAGAACTATGAAACTCTGAGAAAAGAAATAGCTGAAGATGTTAACAAATGGAAAATCATATCATGCTCATGGCTGGGAAGAATCAACATTGTTAAAATGTCCATACTACCCAAAGCAATCTACAGATTTAGTGCAATCCCTATTAAAGCACCATTGTCATAGTTTAATGAACTCAGAAAAATAGTACTTCATTTTATATGGAATCAAAAAAAAACCTTGAATAGCAAATATGTTACTCAGAAATAAACAAATCAGGAGGTATCACATTACCAGACATCAGGCTATACTATAAATCTATAGTGATCAAAACAGCATGGTACTGGCACAAGAACAGAGGTAGATTTATGGAGCAGAATAGAGAACCAAAAGATGAATCAGCTACTTATTGTCATTTGATCTTCGACAAGCCTATCAAAAATATTCAGTGGGGGAAGACTCCCTATTTAACAAATGGTGCTGGGTGAAGTAGCTGGTGACCTATAGAAGACTGAAACTGGACCCCCACCTTTCACCATTAACGAAGATTGATTCTTTTTTTTTTGTAGAGACAGAGTCTCACTTTATCGCTCTCGGTAGAGTGCCATAACATCACACAGATCATAGCAACCTCCAACTCCTGGGCTTAGGTGATTTTCTTGCCTCAGCCTCCCGAGTAGCAGGGACTGCAGGTGCCTGCCTGCACAACACTCTGCTTTATTTTCTGTTTTGCAGTTCAGCTGAGGCTGGGTTTGAACCCGCCACCTTCGGTATATGGGGCCGGTGTCCTACTCAGTGTGTTACAGGCTCTGCCCCCAAAATTGATTCTTACTGGATAAAAGATTTAAACTTAAGACATGAAACTATACAAAAACTAGAAGAGAGTGCAGGGAAAACACTTGAAGAAATCGGACTGGGTGAATATTTTAGAAGGATGACCCCGGGGGAAACTGAAGCAACACCAAAAATACATTACCAGTATCTGATCAAACTAAAAAGCTTTTGTACAGCCATCAGCACAGTAAGTAAAGCAAACAGACAACCTTCAGAATGGGAGAAGATTTTTACAGGTTATGCCTCTGATAGGTTTGATAACTAGACTCTACAGAGAATTCACACTAATCAATAAAAAAAGAACAGGCAGTGCCTGTGGCTCAGTGGGTAGGGCACCGAAGGTGGTGGGTTCGAACCTGGCACCGGCTAAATTGCAACAACAATAACAAAATAGCCAGGCATTGTGGTGAGCGCCTGTAGTCCCAGCTACTCAGAGGCTGAGGCAAGAGAATCGCCTAAGCCCAGGAGTTGAAGGTTGCTGTGAGCTGTCACGCCACAGCACTCTACTGAGGGCGATAAAGTGAGACTCTGTCTCTAAAAATAAATAAATAAATAAATAAGGAAAGAACAAATAACCCCATTTCTATGTGGGCAAGAGACTTGAACAGAAAATTCTCTGAAGACAGGCACATGGCCTACAAACACATGAAAAAATGCTCATCATCCTTAATCATCAGGGAAATGCAAATCAAAACACTTTGAGATATCATCTAACTCAATAAGATTAGCCCACATCACAAAATCCCAAAACTACACATGTTGGCATGGATGTGATGAGAAGAGGACACTTCTACACTGCTGGTGGGAATGCAAGCTAATATGACCTTTTTGGAAAGAAGTCTGGAGAACACTCAAGGAACTAAAAGTAGACCTACCGTTTGATCCTGCAATTCCTCTACTAGGTATATACCCAGATGATCAAAAATTATTTTACAGGCTTGGCACCTGTGGCTCAACGGGCTAAGGTGCCAGCCACATACACCTGAGCTGGCAGGTTTGAATCCAGCCTGGGCCCACCAAACAACGACGGCTGCAACCAAAAAATGGTCGGGCATTGTGGCAGGCGCCTGTAGTCCCAGCTACTTGGGAGGCAGAGGCAAGAGACTCGCTTGAGCCCAGGAATTGGAGGTTGCTGTGAGCTGTGATGCCACTGCACTCTATCCTGGGTGACAGCTTGAGACTCTGTCTCAAAAAAAAAAAAAAATTATTTTACAACAAAGACATTGTCACCAGAATGTTTATTGCAGCCCAATTGATAATTGCCAAGACTCAGAAATAATCCAAGTGCCCAGCCACCCATGAATGGATTAACAAATTGTGGTATATGTACACTATGGAATACTATGCAGCCATAAAAAAGATGGAGACTTCACACCTTTTATGTTTACCTGGATGAAGCTGGAACATATTCTTCTTAGTAAAGTATCTCAAGAATGGAAAAAAAAGTATCCAATGTACTCAATCAATATATAATCACCTACACATTCATATGAATAACAACACATAACTATAGTACAGAAAGAATGAGGGAAGAAGAGAGAGAGGGGAAGGGAGGGGGGATATGGAAGGAGGCAGGGTATTTGGGAGGACCTCACCTAATGTGCATGATGCAATGGTACATTTCAAAACTATTAAGAAATGAGTATAATTGTGATGGATATTACCTAGTTCAATGTAAGCATTTCACATTGTATATGAAAGCAGTACACTGAACTCCATAAATGCATCAATGTACAAAGTTATGATTTAATAAAAAATAATTTAAAAAATTAAAATTAAAAAACTAAGGGCAGCGCCTGGGGCTCAGTGGGTAGGGCACCAGCCCCATATATCAAAGTTGGCCGGGTTCGAACCCGGCCCCGGCCAAATTGCAATCAAAAAATAGCCAGGTGTGGGCTCAAAGAAGTAGGGCGCCACCCCATATGCCAGAGGTGGTGGATTCAAACCCAGCCACGGCCAAAAACCGCAAAAAAAAAAAAAAAAAGAAAGAAAAAGAGAAAAGAAAAAAAGCCAGGCGTTGTGGCGGGTGCCTGTAGTCCCAGCTACTTGGGAGGCTGAGGGAAGATAATCGCTTAAGCCCAGGAGCTGGAGATTCTGTGAGCTGTGACGCCATGGTACTCTACCGAGGGCGACAAAATGAGATTCTGTCTCAAAAAAAAAAAAAAAAAAAAAAATTTTTTTTTAACTGAAAAAAAATGGTGGGGGTATACCATTCGCACGTCCAGTCATACCTACGGGGTAAATTTTCAGCAGAGAAACAGCTGTCTGAGAACGCAAATGCCTCTGTAATGTAAATCAATATTGCTGGATTGGTGTCCCCAGAAGTTGTTCAGATCCCTGTAGTGGTGCTCGTCCATTTCTCCAACAGCAAGACACCAAAGCTGGGTATTAATCACTGCCAGTCATCCTACATACGTACATCTACTGCAGGCTGGACTCCCCGTTTCCGCCAGCCTAGGTTAGCTCTTCCTCAGATCATCTGGGCCCCTGATGCCAGACGGAAGTGACACTGGCCTGTCCTTCAGGACTGGTAGGAGGCGGGTATAAATATAGACAAGAAGGCCAACCTTCTCCCCTCCCCAGACTCTACTGCAAATCAACCCTAACCTTCCCCCTTTGGGCATTCTGGTCTTTGGTTGTGCCTGCAGCCTCATCTTGTGGTGGGGGCGCGTCTGCCTCCCTGTAACGCCCACCACCCTCTCCCGTTGCATGGTTCAAACACAACAGAAAAGCAGAGCAGAGTTGACTGACGGAGGTGGCCACTGCTGATAAACTAACGGCCACCATCCAGGACCATGCTGGGTTCCAGAGCACAGCAATGAGCGAGAGACTGAACCTCTGCCATTACGGCACTCATCATCCTCAGTGAGCGGAAATAACCATACGCAAGTAACGGGCCATGAGGATGTAAGAGGGCCCGGAAGAAACAAAATAAAAGGGCCTCTAAGGTGACAGCTGAGCTGAAGCGACAGCAGGGACCAGCGAGGTGAGATCAGGGGGAGATCGTTACTGGCAACGGGGACATCACGGGCAAAAGTTCAGAGGCGGGAACGATTATAGCCAGTTCTAAGGCAGCTAAGACCGACCGCCAGGCGAGAAGGCTCCTGGACGCGCAGAGCTGGACTTCCGCTCTCGCTTCCGCGCCCGGAAGTACGTCTGTAGCCGGGGACGTCCTGCTGCGGAGCACAACGGGACCCTCTAGGCACCGCGGAGGCCCAGGCGCTAGGTGGCGCTGGAGAGCTACTCAGCAGGGGGTCACCGGGGCGGGCTCCGGGCGGTACCGGCGGGGCCGACCACCGTCGCCGGCGAGCGCGGTGCTCCAGGATTGGCGGTCCGGGCGGTGGGGGCAGGCACTTAGGGCAAGACCCCCGGGGATTGGCGACTGCGCAGACGGGGCGGAGCGGCCCTTTTGTCTGAGGCGCTGCGGGCTGTATCCCCTTCACGCGCGAGCTGGCTGCGCGGACGGTGAGTGGAGGCGCGCGTCGGCCCCAGGCCGTCCAGGACCCCCACCCTCACGGACACCACCGGGGCCAGCGTGTCCTCCGCACCAATGGGACGCTTTCTGCGGGCACGCGCTCCCGGCGATGCCGCACCCTCTGCGCCGGGTCCCCACCCTTCCCTCGCCACGCCCCGCGCCCTCAGGACCTCCCGCTTCTCCCCACCTCCCACCCTCCGGCGCTCCTTCCCCGGTCCGGACCCGCAGACCCTTCTCCCCGCCTCCTCGCACCCTCCGGAACCCCCTCCACTCGGACCCCCAGCCCCTTCCCTCACCCCTCACCCTGGCGGCCCTTTGCGCCGCGTTCTTGGCGGGGTCTCGATGGAGAGGACGGTGTGTGTGTGTGTGGGGGGTCTTCCCAAAGAGCGAAGACCGGGGTGTTCTATTCCGTGTGCAACCTTAAGTGCCCTAATATGCCCCGGCGGAGCGCGCCTGTTTAGCAATAACCGCGCTTTCCCGCGACCGGCACTGCTAGCCGAGCCCCGCGTCAGGGCCCCACACCGTGCTGTGCGATCTTTTCCCAGCTACTTTGTAAGGCCTTATTTTAATGAATGAGACCAATGGTTTGCAACGTGGCAAATATTTTTCTTGTTTAATATTGGCTTTTTAATTGTTTGATACAAGGTAATATGTAAGTTCTTTTAACGCAAGCATGTCAGATAGGAAGCCGCCCTGCAGCTGCGAATTGGCGCAATCGCGAGTCAGCGGGGGCGCGCGGCTCGCCCCGCCGGGTCGGTACTTGCAGATTGTCGGGTTGAAACCTGTCTGGCCGCCCGCCAGCTGCACCCGTGCTTCTCTGTTGGGGAACCAGGAAGCGTGGGGGGGAGCTCTGGGCTGCTTTGCCCAGGTGGAGCTCTAATTCCCGTTCTCAGTTGCTGAGGTTGAAATCTCTTCGTGTTTTAGCCCTTGTATTTCGTTTTGACTTGCCAGCTTGTATTCTTTTCCATATATGTTAAAACATATTTCTCAATTCATCCCGTTTGGCTGCAATTATGTTCTTTTGTCTTGGTTTGGATTTTTTTTTTTTTTTTTTTGAGAGAAAAGATTTTAACTTTTAAATGGTCAAAAATTTTCCTAAACACTTTTGAGCTTTGTCCTGTTTTAAAGGGTTTCCTTGCTGTCCCAGGTGGTCTCGGTGGAGAGGACAGTTCCCCCAAACGTGAAAACGAAGGGGGCCCCATAAGGACCCTGGGTTTTAAAATAAACTGGTTTTTCTCTGGTACTTGTAAAATGTTGGATACATCTGGAATTTATTTTGGTGTGGGGTGAGTTTGGAATCCAGCTTCATTTTTTTCTCTAAGTAATAGCCATTTCTGATACCATCTATTGAATAATTCATCTCTTTATTAACTTGAAACACTCCTTTTTCATATAATCTATTGTTAGACGTCTTTAGGCCCATTTCTGGAATTTGTGGTGGCTTTGATGTGCATAAAGTTTTGATTTGTAAGCTACAGATCTGCCCCCAAGGTTTCTGCTTTGGGTATTTTGCTTAGAAAGGCCCTTCCCATGTAAAATAATACCAATCTACTTGTATTTTTCCAAATTCATTTTTATTGATACATAATAATTGTACATTTTTATGGAGTACTTTGGTACATGTATACAATGTGTTAGAGTCAAGTAGGGTAATTAGGATATCTGTCACTGCAAACATTTCTTTGTGTTGGCAACATTTTAGAGCTTCTCTTCTAGCTATTTTGAAATATACAATAAATTACTGTTAATTATAGTCACCTATTGTGCAATGGAACTCTAGAATTTATTCCTTCTGTCTAACTGTATATTTATATCCATTAGCCAACCTCCCTTCATCCCCTACACTTCACAGCCTCTGGTATCTGTCATTCTACTCCCTACCTCAAAAGATCAACTTTTTTAGTTCCCTCATGTGAGTGAGAACATGTGATACTTGTCTTTCTGTACCTGGCTTTTTTTTTTCTTTTTTGAGACAGAGCCTCAAGCTGTCACCCTGGATAGAGTACTGTGGCATCACAGCTCACAGCAACCTCCAACTCCTGGGCTCAAGCGAGTCTCTTGCCTCCGCCTCCCAAGTAGCTGGGACTGCAGGCGCCCGCCACAACGCCTGGCCAT
>CAUYRH010098745.1:0-13339 GCA_963574655.1 Perodicticus potto
GTTTTTAAATTTTAGATATATAAATCGTGGTACATGTATACCATGGAGTACTATGCAGCTTTAAAGAAAGATGGAGACTTTACCTCTTTCATATTTACATGGATGGAGCTGGAACACATTCTTCTTAGCAAAGTATCTCAAAAGTGAAAGAAAAAGTATCCAATATACTCAGCCCTACTATGAAGCTAATTTAAAACTTCAATATTTTCTTCAATTTAAAGCGCCCCCTGTCCTTCGTCCTGGGCAGGCCTGGGAGTCTGGGCTGTGTGTGGTGGGGGCAGCATGGTCAGTGTCCTCTCTCACTGTCTTCTGGCTCTCCCTTCGCTTAAGAGCTGCTGCTGGTTTGGGCCCCCAGTGTGCTGAGAAGGTGAGAAAGGAGAGATAATAGTATGAATGTGTCTTGCCTGATAGACACTGCAGTGAATGATGCTGGGAATGTGTATCAATCACTGCTCTTTCTTCTATGATATGCTTTCATCATTCTCTTCCCAAAGTAAGAAGAGAGGTTAGGCCCCACAGCTTGAATTTCTTTTGAAACAAAGAAAGTCTGTCTTTTGGCTCTGGATGTGAATGAAGGAACCAAGATGGCATAACCAGTTTCACCAACTCTTTGGATGGTCACATGAGTGGCCTTTTGCATGACTTGGGGATGTGGGTGCTTGGAACTAGGGTGACTAACTCAGCTTAGCTGTAAGGGACTTTCTAGCAGCTAGTGAGACTTCCATATCCTAGATGATCCCTTAGTCCTAGGACAGACCAGGACAATTGGTCATCCTACTTGGTTCTTATTGAATTGTTCCTAACTATGGGGGCTTGAAGTGAAATTTTGAGAAAACAGAAAAAATTAAAACCCTGTTATACTTATTTTAGAGGCTAATTAATACCAACTGTAACAATTATTAGAAATAACTTTAAATTGTATTCTGAGCACCACAGTATTCACTAGGGTTTAAGATGGGGTTTCATTGTTGTTAAATGGGTGGTACAGCCTGGGACACAAGAATAATTGAATCCTGCCTTATCAGCCGCTCTATTTTGGGAGTGAAAGATAGTAGTGCTGAATTATGAATTAGTGGATTTAAGCCCCAGATCTCCCTTTGCCAAGAGCTCCATGGACTAGAGTGGACTTCAGTGTGTCTAATTTTTTTTTTCACTGAGAATATTAGACCTAAAAGAGTTTGATGAAAGATCGGTCCAGTATACCCACCAGTGTCAGAAAAGGTGTAACCAGACAGAAATGGAGAGAAAGCAAGAAAGAACTCCATACTTGCTGGACTGTCCTGGGTTATGGCCAGAGCTTTGGTGCCCATCCTGGGTGGAGTGTAGGAGGGAAAAGAGCATCAGGAGCACGAAGAATATGACACCTATCTGTCTTCTCACTGGGCTGTGGGTGTGGACCCCCCGGAGAGGAGGGAGGAGTGAGGGAGAGAGCCTTGCAAGTGTACTGGCCTTCCAGAGTTCCACAGGCATCTGGAGTGAGAGAAAATGGGAAGAGAGCTCCTCAGATAGCCAACCTGTGTGGGTGATCTCGTATTGACTGGTGACCCCGCCTTCCAGGGGGATGTGGGGAGAGGGAGGGAAAAGATTACTCTGCCTTACCGAGGACCACATTTCCACCTTTCTAATAGTTTTCCTTAGTCTTTTGCTATTAATACTCAATCTTCCTACTTTATTACATAAGTTTATCAAACTCTTTTAGAACTCTGTTTGAGTTCCTATTATCTTGGCTAAATATTAACAAGGTGATAACTTACAAGTTTGAAACTTGTTTGATCTTGGTTGGGATAAGATCTCTCTAATTATCAATGACCAATATTGATGTGGGTCAACAGGCCATTTTGGTCTTAAATAAGGAAAAGCCTCATTAGTAACTGTTTTCACAAGGATCGTAAACTGGGAAAGGAGAGGTTTATTTCTCGTAAAGCATTGCAACCTCCAGGCTGTCCATTCTGAAAGGTTTGGGAAGCAGAGCCTCTGGCAAAGACTAGAGACAGGTGCTTTAAGAGAGGGGAAGAGACAGGAACTTATGCTGAAGGGGTTACCTAAGAATAAGCATTCATAGGTTATAGGAGGAGCTATGAATATTTATAAAGAGGTGGTACATGCAAATGTAGTAGACTAACATGTATGCAACACGAGTCCTGTGTTCACTTTGGGGCAAGGCTTCACATTTAAATGTATTATGACTAGGCCCTATCCATCAATGGGTGAAGCAGAGCACACAAAGACCCTCAATTTTCTTTGAATATTTTAGTTTCTGTAATGAATAATGATTATCCTGATCTCGTACATTTGTGTGGCAAAAATTAAATAAATTAGTAGATGTTTAAGCATTTGGCATATATTGCTGCTTGAGATGTAAGTAAAATGCTGATTTCAGTTATTATTATTATTTTTTGCTAATATGGGTATATGAAAATGTAATATAAGGACCTAAGCTTAGCCAGCTAATTCTTGGTAGCTTACAGGCTAGGATTTAAATATTTTTCTTCATGCATTAGATAGGGTTATGGAAAGTTTCATTTAAAGGGAATTTTTGAAAAGTGTTAATCTATGTAGTGCAAATGCCTATCTGTAGCTGTGATTATATTTTTAATTTTCCCAGTGAGGAAGAGAAGACGACGTAGAAAGCGCTTCACTCAGAGTAACAGAGCCCCACGGAAAAGAGTCCGATCAAAAGGTAAAGAAGAAAAGAAGAATACACTTCTAATAACATCCTTTATATTTTTAGTAATAAACTGACTTCCTAATTGCTTTATGTACCTGTATTAACTGTTGAGAAATATATTCAGCTTAGTCATTTTCCAAACTGTGTCAGGGAGGGAAGCAAATAACTTGGTGATGCATCTATACCTGGACCCCAGGGACCCCGGGGCTGCCACAGTGCTGCCTCTGCTGAACTGATGAGCATCAAGCTGGAAGTTGTTCATTTCTGTATAAAGGGTACAACCTAAAAGTATTTAGCTGACCTTCTGTGGCACAGAAAACCACAGGTTGCATATCAAGTGAACCAGAGGTGTGGTCAGAGTTCCGTGCCCTAAGGCTTTCTCTTCCCTTGACTGTGTGCCTTATCACTTGATCTCTTTTGCTTCAGTCTCCTCATCTGGAAAGCAAGAGGGTGAATTAGGCCAACTATTTTTCTTTCTCCATCCATCCTAGTCCTAACAGTCTACTCTTCTCAAAATTAGTCTCAGGATGAATGACAGCTCCCCTCCCGATCATGGCCTCTACAACTTTGGTTGGAAGGGCAGAATTACCTGCTCATCCTCCTGGAGTCCCTTTGAAGACTACTCATCACTACCATTGTGAAGTCAGGTCTCCAACCCTTACTGCCTTTCACCCCCTACTGCATAACGTTCAGATTATTCTAGAACTCCCTGAGCTCCTCTCTTGGTTGCAGAGAAAGCTGACATGAAGGCAAAGTGGAGGCAGACATAGAAGGCAGACACCGTCTCCATCATTACCCTTTCTCGCCTCCCCTGCTTGTCCAGTCAGTGCTCAAATTTGAAGACATAAGTTCAATCTCTGGCTTTCTAAGGGGCAGTGAAACAGCATAGTGGAAGAGCTCCCAGCAGAACAGTGACAGCAGCTGTGTATTTCATTGTGATTTAAGAATAAGTAGGGTTTACTAGATGGGAGTTAAAACAGTTTTATTGAAGCCTGATTTCTCTGCTAAGGCATTCAGTTTTGTAAACAATTTGAGGGGTGAAATTCTATAGTTATGCATAAAAATGCCACTTGAAAGAAAGATTTTTGGTGGGGTGCAGTGGCTTATAGTTCTATTACTCTGGGAGGCTGAGACGGGTAGATTGCTTGAGATCAGGAGTTCAAGACCAGCATGAGCAAGAGTAAAACCCCATCTTTACTAAAAATAAAAAAAAATAAAAAAACTAGTCACGCATGGTGACTCACACTTATAGTCCAGGCTACATGAGAGGCTGAGGCAAGGGGATCACTTGAGTCCAGGAGTTTGAGGTTGCTGTGAGCTATGATGACTCCACAGCACTGTACCTAGGGCAACAGAGTGAGACTCTGTCTCAAAAAAAAAAAAGAAAGAAAGAAAAGATTTTGCAATTCTGGAGATTTATGGAATAGTTTCCTAAGCACACCTGTGTCTTCTTAGGAATGACCTCAGTAAGGGAAGAAGGGGACTTGTGTATTTGCAAAATGAGACAGAATGAAGAAATCTTCTCTTTCAGCCTCAAGAAAACTCAGAGATCAAACTGTGGATTTTGAGGCTCCTTTGCTTACTGTGACCTGTGGTGAGGCAAAGGGTACTTTACATAAGAAGAAACTGAAGCAAGGTGGGTTTCATGCTCTTTAATTTGCGGCTCTTATATGAAGACATTATAAGAAGTGATGGAATTATCCATGTTGATCACACATCATTCAAGGAGTCTGGGTCCCAATTTGACCTGAGGGAAGGAGAAAGGAATCCCTAAGATGACATTTTCTCATTTTAAGAAATCACATGTTTGAAGCTCAATTGCACATGGCAGTGTCCTTGAGAATATCCAAAGAAACAAAGAGAAGTCCGGAAACTCCAATTCATAGATGAATTGCACACTGCACAATTTACTGTGAATCAGACATAAAAGAGAAGAGGCCCTCAGCCTCTGCTTTCTATCCTCTCTCCCTTTGGGATCATTGTTACCAAGACAGTGTGCCTGACATTGTGAAAAGATCACAAAATTTAGAATTAGGAAACATGAGTTCCAGACTCAATTATGCCAAGAGTGACTTTTTCTTCTTAGTAGAGAAGGGGACCTTTCTGAGTCTGTCTGAAATTTCTTATCTGAAAAAGGCAATAATAATTAAAAACCTGCCTCACTGTGTAGCTGTTAAAATTAATCTATATATTAATATAAAACATTCTGTTATTGTAAATTCTCAAACTTTGCAAGATATGTCTATCATGATGAACTTCATCTCCTCTCTCTCTTAATATGGTTCTTTGGACACCAATTATATAAATGTTTGCATTGTGACTATTTTTTAAACAGCTTTACCAAAATATAATTCACATGTTGTACAATTTACCACTTAGAGTGCACAAATCAGTGGGGGATTGTTTTGTATATTCATGGGACTATACAACCATCACCACAATCTTAACTTTCGAACATTTTTGTTCCCTACTAAAGGGAACCTCATGTCCCTTAGCAGTCAATGCCCATTCTCACTTTATCCCACCAGCCAGTCCTAAACAACCACTAATCTATTTTTCTGCTCTATAAATTTGCTTGTTTTCGGCATTTTATATAGGTAGACTATTATAATACATCTCCTTTTGTGACTGGCTTCTTTCACTGAGTATGATGGTTTCAAAGTTCATTCCTATAGTAGCTTGTGTTAGTACTTCATTACTTTTTATTGGCAAATAATGTAATAGACCATTGCATGGCTATGCCACATTTTGTTTATTCATTCATCAGTTTGAGTGTTTTCACCCCTTGGGAGTTATAAATAATGCTGTTTTGAGCATTTATGTGCAAGTTTCGTGTGAATATATGCTTCCAAATCTTTTGAGTATATACTCAGGAGTGGAATTGGTAAGTCATATGGCAAGTCTATATTTAACTTATTGAGAAATCACCAAACCATTTTCCATAGAAGCTGCACTATTATTTTATAGCCCCACCAGCGATGTATAAAGGCTTCAATTTCTGTACATACTCACTAATGCTTTTTATTGTCCTTCTTTTTTATTGTGGCTGTCCCAGCGGGTATTAAGTGGTATCTCATTGTGGTTTTGCTTTGCATTTCTCTAATGATTAATGGTGTCGTGCATGTGGCTAACTATCGGATAACATTTCACAATTACTTTTTCATATTGGCTACCCATGATTGCAGGGATGCGAGAAATCTCTGCTCAATTGCTGTGGTGACTTCCTAGGCTATAGGGCACCCATCTAAGACCTCAGATCTGACCTGCGTTGCCTCCAAGCTGTCTGGATATTCTTGTTGCTCTCTACCTCCAGAATTTAAAAGCAAATTGAAATCCTCACATCCTTCATGATCCCTTGCTTTTCCTCTTATAGGTTATTTGGAAATACATTTAAAGATTGCTCTTAATGGCTAGGCACGGTGGCTCATGCCTATAATCCTAGCACTCTGGGAGGCTGAGGCAGGTAGATTGCTTGAGCTGACGAGTTTGAGACCAGCCTGAACAAAAGCAAGACCTAGTCTTTACTAAAAATAGAAAAAAACGGAGGCAAGAGAATCACTTGAGCCCAAGAGTTTGAGGTTGCTGTGAGCTATGATGCCATGGCACTCTACCCAGGATGACAACTTGAGACTCTGTCTCAAAAAAAAAAATATTGCTCTTAATGATAATAAAGAAAGATGCAGTAGCATGAGGAAATCTCCCTTGAAGGGACTTTCGGACTGGAGTCTGAGAGGGGAAGCCAGACTCTCCTGTCATTGGTCTTGATCACAATTTGACTATCTCTAGATCCCATGCAGTGGTGATGGGGGACTACATTCTGAGCTCTGGGGAAAAAATGGGCTCAGGATCAATTTAACTTGGTTTTACAGGAGCCTCGGTGAGGTCTATACAAAGTGAAGCTGGAAACTGGTTCACCCCTAGGGAATTTGAAATCAAAGGTGGCTATGCAAGATCAAAGAACTGGAAGTTCAGTATACGCTGTGGCACGTGGCCTCTACGATGGCTGATGGAGGTATTCCTGTGAAGGGGGGTGGGGACTATAGTGTAGTAATAAGGTCACTTTCATTCACCAAATATTTGTTGAGTTACAAATAGAGCCATGATGCCAGTGAGTTTATCTTCTTACGCAGCAAGAAAGAAGATTCATAACCATTGTACAACATGGGACATCAAGGTTATAAAAGGAGGTCTGTTAGGATAGAGGCAGGGGCTCGGGATAGGGAAAGGTCATTCTGACTAGGGTGCATGCAGACAATTGTGAACCAGAAGTTCTTAGAAAGGCAAGTGGGAGAAGACACTCCAGAGAAAGAATGGCATGACAATCAGAACTATGGCAGAAGCAGTTCTGTGGATTTACGTAGAAGGATGATGTGTAATAAGGCACAATCCATCAGTTAGGGTTGTTTATGGACAGCTTTAACGCCAAGCTGAGAAATTCAAACTCATAATCTAGACACAGGGAATCACAGAAATCTTCTGAGATTGGTAATGACGTTTAAAGCATTATTTTAGATGGCTATGGGGGTTCGAAATGACTTCCCTGTCTCTGTACCTAGCAAGCCTATAGCTCATTCTAGAATGATCAGTTCAAATGTTACCCTTCCCTGAATATTCACAAACTGACCTGACCCCTGTTCATCCCTCCCCTGGGCTTCCTAAACTCAATACTAAGACTCTTCCTACACTGTCTTATATTGAGCCTTCCAACAGGTCTGTTTTTGTCTCTTAATCCCTCTAGGTTTATCCATCTTTATATGTCCAAGATTGATCACAGTGGCTGACACCCAGTAGGCATGTAATAACTGTGTGTTGATTAGATGACTCTTGTGTAGAGCCTCTAGCCAGAGTGCCCCTGGTAGGAATGGAAAAGAAGTGATAGATAGATAAACAAGATATTATAAAGAAAGACCTCTTAGGACTTAGAGAAGCACAAGAGTAAGGGAAATGGTTCTAAGGATGATTTTCCAGCTTTCATTGGTTAAAATCTAGAAGAAGTACAGGAATATTGGTGAAGAGTGGGAGATTGTTTCTCAGACACCTTGGGTTTAAGCTGGCAGTGGGATATCCAGGTAGAAATATTTGGGAGGTGGTGGGAAATGCCAGAATCTAAAACAGAAACACAGGCTAACCTAGATCTTTTTGCCTTTCAGAATGGATTTCTACCTGATCCTTCAAGAGTATATAATGGGAGGAAAAAGGTGATATTATGTAACTTTTATAGCTCTTTTATACCTCTTCTTATCACAGAGCTGATTTTATATCTTATTTTAAGGTGTCTAAATTTGGTAATTATAGAACTAGAGGAGGTGAAAGCTTCACCTCAGAATTGCTATTCAGAACACTATGCTATATATAAAGCTCAGAATTGCTATTTTGAACACTATGCTATATATAAAGCTAGATTTTCCTTGAATATTAAACCAGTTAAGATGGAGATGACAAGGAGCCATCAAAATAGACATTCTGGATGTGTTTTAGTAATAGATGTAGATCTTTCAAGGGTGCCAAAGTCAGAAGAGCAAATACAATCTTGGAGTACATAAAAATATTTCCTAATAAGCTGGGTGCATTATCTTCAACTCAATCCCAGATTTTTTTCATTGATTTCACTTTTTCCTAACTGTAATGAAGTCTGATGGAACAAAAGTTTGCTGAGAGATTTGGTAAACGTTTGTATGAAACTAAATATTATTTCATGACAAAGGCAACAAAAAGAGCAGCTCTTTATGATCCTTCACATCCTTTTCTACCTTGCAGTAAAATGCGCACATAGACAAGCAGAATTCTTTCTAAAGGGGAAATTATTTCCCCTTCAGGAGGATGGTGCTACTGGGGAGATAAAAGTATTTTATAGCAAAGGTTGACCTCCTTGGCTCCACTAAATTGAATATAGTTTTGCTGGGTGCAGAGGGGCTGTGTGGACCACCCTTTTATCTGTGAAAGTAATTATTCTCTCTATTGAAGAAGGCAACAAACAAATAGGTTAAGTACAGTGTGCGTTCAGGACAAGGTGATGGTTTTTTTCAAGACTGGGTATGAATGAGAACCTGAGGAAAGAGGGGAGGAAAAAAGTCTCATCCTTATATACGTTAGGTAGAAATATCCATCTAAGGCATTCACAAACTTCTAAAATAGCTCACACATAACTAGTCACTGGGCTTCATATTCCACCAGGAAGTTGAGATTTAGGCCTTTGCATTATTTGATGTTCTGGCTGATTTCAACTCTTGGCCACTGGAACATTTCATTCTCTAGGTTTTCTGAAGGGTAAATATTATTTGACCTTTTCAGTGGGTAGACTAAAGACCAGGATCTCTACCTTTCCCCAGGTGTCAAGAGTAACCCAGTCTAGGTTACATAAAGGAGCTGGAAACTTCCAGCCAACACTCTACTCTTATTTGTGGGTGCAACACTTTGCAACAACAAGCTTCTATTGCCTTTGTATTTTATGTCTCCTCATGAGCAAGAATAGAAGATCTCCAAAGTGGCATATCCCAGGATCCATTCCTATCTCCATGGGTCCTCGGCCCCTCTCTGAACTTCTCTTGCTTTTAGAGCTACTTTGCCTTCTGGAAACTTTACTGTCCCTATCAGCAGCACATGACAGCTTCTTGGCTCAAAACAAGGGCCACTTAAACCCTCTGGTGATAGCTGAGATGTCATAAAATAATCAGGTATACTCATTCAGAACAATCATTTATTGTATGCTGATATTTGCTTAAGCAATTCCAGTAATTTCTAAGTAAAACAATAATCCTTTATTCACCCATTCAACTTATAATTATCAATTTTATACTAAATGCCAGTGGCCATTACAAAAGATTGATCTTCAGTGTTGTTTCAATTTTATTGTAAATATAGAGGAATAACTTAATGGGCTGGGGTATAGATTCTAGGCTAGTCAGAGAGGCAGGTAGTAACCCAGGTCACCTCTCAGGTGATTGTCCCTTAGATCACACTTGTTTTTGCCTTTCATCCCTGGGCTAGACATAAAAGCCAAGGTTTCCTGCATCCCAGAAGGGAAGGATGCCAAGGCAGGCTATTGGATATCTAAAAGTAAAATAAATAAATAAATGTAGTGGGTCACCTCTGAAAAGTCAGCCAGTCTGACATTTTCTTGGGATTTGGATAGAGAAGACAGGAGGAGACTTTGGGGAAGAAGAGCTGCAGAACTGGGGACCCTTAGGGATGTGTTTCTAAGGGAGCTGCCGAAAGTAGTGGAGTTCTTTTCTGGGACACTTTCATGGCCTCCAGGACTCTGGGCTCTGTGATCACTAGCGGTTGGGTCCTCAACCTGACTCTGATTGCAGCCCCTCTGAGTGGGATGATAAATTCTGAGGAGCCAAGATAAAGAGATATCCCTGAGGGCCCCTCAGGGTAAGAGGACAAGGAAAGTTTCTACAACTTGGCTTGTGGAGACCAGGGCTAGACTCCCTGCATAGCTTCACAAAGGCCCACTTTGGCCAGGAAATGAAACTCACATAGGCCAAACAGTGGTACATTTTTTATTCTCCTATTAGATATTTAGATCTGTAGCATTAGGCATGAAGTAAATAATAGACTGTGTTAAAAGAAATCTTTAGACAAATAACAGAATTTATTTGAGCAAAGAGCAAGTTATGAATCAGAGAGCACTCAGACCAGAAGAGGTTTAGAGAGGTCTGCTATAGCTGCTTACACAGTGAGATTGATGTGGGAGTAAACATAGAAAATATATTTGATTGGTGAGAGCAGAAACGTCCTAGTTAGTGGTTAGCTGGCAGTTTCTGGTTGGTTACATTTCTAATTTCATCTTACCGCTTTTACTGGACTTTGATTTGCTTCCATAGGAACTTAAAGTTCTCAAGTCACCCTAGCCTAATGATATCCCTGGCTCCAATTTTTAAACAACTGTTCTTTTTTAATCTCTTAAACAAATGATTGTTTAAATAAATAATATGTGCATGTATTATATTCAGTAGGGTCACTTGATTTGTTTTTCTTTTCAGCGGAGGATACTGAAGTCTCACAATAATACCTCAGGTGATTCTACTGTAAGTACTAATTTCCTAATATTATATGAATATTCCAGGTCTTTCCCAGGCATATGTCTGTGTCATTTCTGCTTTTTCCTAAAGTATGCTCACTTTCAGTTGAAACATATTGCTATGTGTGATGAGCAAAGCATAGCAGATATATGACCCAATCCAGGAGCATGGGTCTGGGCTTGGTATCTCAGCAAGAAAGCATACATTCCGTTTGTTTTTATGGAAACCTTCCCAATTTCTCATTTCTCCTGGAAAGTGAGTATTGGGAAGCTTAGTTCTAGCCCACCATGGTCTCTAGAGATGGAGTATAAAGTGGTAATGGATAGGGCTATCTTGACCAGGGAGGGAGCAAATGTGATAGTATAACAACATTTTCAAGACGGTGGTGGAATGGGAAAGAAAATCCTGAAGATCCACTCCAAAATATAGAAAGAGCTCAAGATGGTCTTAAGCACCATCTAGAAGAAACAAGCCAAGTCAATATTCGGCATTAGTTCTGACATTAGTTCTGAAGAGATATGCATGCAGAGCACATGGATATTATATGAAGCCCCTATGGCCAGTCTTGAGGGAGCCATCAGAGTGTTGAGCTGGTTAGGACTGAAACCATCATGATTTATAAGACCATGGGCAATTTTTACTCTAGTTCTTTGGCTGGTGCTTGAAAATGTGCAAACCTTCTGATCTCATGGGTCCTATCTTTTCTCTGCCTGCCCTGTGGCTTCTTGCTTTGGAGTCTGCCAAATCATGGATGATTCTCTTCTTTCATTGAAATCATACTTTGAATTGCATACTTTTTATTGCAATGAGATGGAAATTTTAGGAAGGGTCAGCTTTTTGCACAATTGCAGGTGCAGCATTTATATAGAATATCATGTAATATTCATATGATACTCAATAGAGAAGAGTCAACTATGTGCACACATCTTATCTCCAAAGCAATCCCCTAATAATATTTGAATCTTATCAGAACTGCTTTTGACTCTTGGCTAACTGAGGGAGTCTTCAATAGTTAAAACAGTCTAGGATTCTGGTATTTGTGCAGCTTTTTTGGGATGGACTAGTCACAGAGGGTTAGGTCTCATAGTCCACAGCCAAAAATCTGTGGGAAGGAGAGATAAATTATTACAGCAAAGGTCACCTCACTCCTGTTACTGTTTTCTCCTGGGACAGATATTAAGGCCAATCACAACATTGACTTATAATATCCCCATGCCTTAAAAACCGGACTTTGTTCAGGCTAAATCTCTACTTATCCTCCACCCTGGAAACATCTGAAGAGCTTTAGAAAATATTATTGCCTGGATCCCACCCCTAGAGAAAATTCTGATTTAATCGGTCTGATTATGTATGTCTTGGACACTAGGATAAATTCCCAGGTGATTCTGATACACAGAATTACTGATTATGTGACTTGAAGAAGAATACTAGGGCCTGTGCCCCAACACACACTAACTGATTCACAATCTCTGGTGTTGGGAAGAGGACATTAGTCTTTTCTTTTCTATGACAGAGTTTCACTTTGACAGAGTCTCACTTTGTTGCCTTTGGTAAAGTGCTGTGGTGTCATAGCTCACAGCAACCTCAAACTCTTGGGCTCAAGTGATTGTCTTGCCTCAGCCCCTCAGCTGGGACTACAGGCACCCAGAGCAATGCCCAGCTATTTTTACAGATGAGGTCTTACTCTTGCTCAGGCTGGTCTCGAACTCTTAACCTCAGCCAATCCACCCACCTCAGCCTCCCAGAGTGCTAGGATTTCAGGCGTGAGCTATTGCTCCTAGCCTGATATTAGTATTTTCTATACTGTCCCCAGATGATTCTAATGTACAGCTGGTCTAAGAACCAAAGATCCAAAAAACCAAATCTCTTATTAAAAAGGTTAAGGATGCAAGATTCTTAAAACATTTGTAACTCCATTCCTACCTAGAGTTTTGGAGGTGGTTGAATACATGACATCTGACCCTGGGCAGATGAACTTGTCAACAGTTTTTCAGTCATATGTACTCATAGCCCTGGGGAAAGTGGGTATCACACACCACACAGGGCCATGCAGGGACTGCACTCTGGAAGAGTGAACAACCAGTGGCTCTAGAGGGTGGGGTAGCCTCTGTTTCCTGAAGGAAGTAGATTGTGTTTGGCTTGTTTGAATAATTTTTTGACTGGCAGGAAACTGAAACCTGCTAGTCCAGAATAAGCAGAAGTTGCACATGGTCACCTTGATTTGCAGTGTGTTTAGGGGAATCTTATCTGCAGGAGCAGAGCTGGGAGGGGAACTTGTATATAGGCCATTCTAGGCCTTCCCAATTTCACTAGCTGTCCAGGAAGCACATAATATGGAGTTCTAATTTTGACACTTATACCATTTTTCCCTTATACAACAAAATGCTAGTTACCAACCAGTTCTTTGTCATGAATACACCTGTATTTGTGTATAATACAGAGTATGTGATCTCTTTATATTCCCTCTGTCAATTCTTTGTTTTTGGTATTCCACTTACCAAGAGGGAAGGAGTGAGGGGGTGGGGTCTTGGTGTGTGCCACACCTTTTGGGGGCAAGACAGGATTGTAACAGGATCTTTACCTAATGAATGCAATCAGTGTAACCTGGTTTCTTGTACCCTCAATGAATTCCCAACAGTAAATT
>CAUYRH010098747.1:0-17486 GCA_963574655.1 Perodicticus potto
TCAGTGCAGACTCTGAGGGTCTTTCAAGCAGAAACTCAGCTGGAGAGGAGGCCAGAGAGGGCAGAGCCTTCCCCTGGCCTCCGGGAGTCCTTTGCTCTCATTCCCCGGACACCCGTCTGGGGAGCCGTGAGAAAAGCCTATACCACAGCGGCCCCCTGCCCCCAGGCCCCCCCCACCACCCCCCCCCACCCCCCCCCCCCACCCCCCCCCCCCCCCCCCCCCCCCCCCCCCCCCCCCCCCCCCCCCCCCCCCCCCCCCCCCCCAACCCCGGGCGCAGCTGCACTGACTTTTCCCTGTCAGGTTTAGAAGGTTCTGGAGACAAAGTCCACCTGAAGAAACGCGAGGCAGCAAATGAGGAAATTCTCCTTTGTCCCCTGCCTAGCTCTCAAAGGACAAAAATGCCTCAGAGTTCCTCAGAATCCCATTCTTAGGACTGTGATCAGAGAGCATAGCTGTCTTTCTTGTCTAAATCTCCTTCGCGTCACATGCTGACCAAAAACATAAAGCAGATTGTTTGACATATGTAGCACCAAGTATTCACCTCATCACATTCAGACCGTCCTCCAGTCAAGCCCTACTCTTTCTGTTTGACAATGCACATTACTCACATCGTATCTTTTGGAAATTCATCCTATATCCATTTCTGAATGTTTTTGGTGAACCTTTCAAATTTATCAGAGACTTGACCATTGAAAACACACACACACATATACACATGGAGGACTAATTTATAAAGTTACGGGAGACAAATTAGGCAATAAAAACAAAAACTCAAATGGCACATCAATGTCCAGCAATGCCACAGTCTTCTCTCCAACACAGATTTCTCCTTGCCACGTGACAGTGTGTCCGCTCCCTGGTGAGGAAAAACAACAGGGGATGCAAACATGAGCTCCTGTGCTACTTCCTGTCCTTAGGGCAGCAGGCCTTCCAGTATCAGGTGATAATCAACCTTCACCAAAGAAGACTTCATACAAGTCCAATACCTTAATTTGCTGATTGTTCTTTTCCTGCTAGAGACATAATCCAGAGTTCACTTCTTAGTCATAAACATAGACACAATATAACTTAATAGAGTGCCTGCTCCAACTAATGGCCCTGAATGCGCTGAGAAAATCCCAGCGCTTCTGATTCTATATGGTACATTTCCCAGCATACGAAGAAAATCTATGTATCTCTCCCCTTCAACAAGGAGACAATGTTGGAATCGGGCCTGCCCAAATTGCTATCAGTTTTATTTTCTGGAGGGTACTCATACTGGCCCCAGTGTGGTAGGCAGTGTGTAAATTTTTCTGAGATGATTGTGAAAAATAAATAAATACAGAATAATATATATTCCACTCACTAACTATATGCTACTTAATTATATCATAAAGGCCGATTGTTTTTTTCTTCCCCCTTCTTGCTCATCCTAAGCCTCAAAAGAGCCTTCCTCCTTCTTTGGGAAACTTTCATTCTTCTACCTGTATTTATAACAGAATGTCTCAAAGACGAGTCCTCCACAAGGGTCCCCCTGGGTCCTTTGGTCAACCCACATGACTCACCAGGCCTCTTTATTAGAAACCATTACTCAGAAATGATAGCTTGTGGAATGAAGCCTTTGATTAATACAACTTCGTGGTGATCTGGTACATGAACATGATAAAATGAAAAAACAAAAGTGACTTCACTCTATGAACCTTTTACCTATGAAATCACCACGGGGAAATAACCAGCATAATTCCTTGCAGATCTAAAGTTGGGATGTTTGTTGAGAGATATGTTTTTGCATAGCTAATGATGGAGTGAAGAGAGAAGAATCTGGAAGGAAGAACAAAGTAACCAGCACCAAAACCCATTTAGTGAAAATTAAAACAAAACAAAACACTGACAATTGTTGATGTGCAGGGCGATTTTGTGACAAGGGGAAAAAAATTCAGTGTTTACTATTTGTGTACCACTGTCCTTGCCTCAGGGGAATTATCACATGCCGTTGATCTTTCTTGTGAATTGATGAGGTACCTGCATTCCTTATAATTTTCTCACTTCACACACTTTTTAATAATTCCCACGATTTAGCCCAATTTAACTTCATTTCAGTAATATGCTGACTACTCCTACAATCTCTCCAAGCAATGGCTCGAACACTCCCCCCATAGATTTTTCTGGCCTATAGACTTGGGTGTTCTTGGTATTTTTGTAACTGTCTAATAACTTCTCTTTTACTGTCACACTAATAGATTCAAATCTAGGTAACATACTTTTTAAGATCCCTTTTTCCCTCCAGCTTTCTTTCATAACGGTAACATTGTTGACTTGGATTCCTAAAAACCTGCTTTAGTGAATGCTCTCTAACTAGTTATAGATATTACCTGTTCCTACTTTATGGTAATTTTCTCTACCTGATAGCACATGCTTTAGTTTTTCCATAGCGTTCCTAACTCATAAGTCACATTGAGTCATCCAAGTTCACTTCAGGATTTCTAGCTAAAAATACTGGTTTTCAATAATTCTGCCACCATATATAATCATTTCATATTTGAAAACAATTAGCAAAAAGGATATTAATGAACACAAATCATTAAGGTGCCTTTTTGTGATACTTACAACAAAAGGAACCACATTTTCCATGGGCGATCTTTAAAAAAAAAGTCACTTTTAAACACTCTCTGATTAGAGTTTCTTACTAAGTATTTTCCTGAATTTTCTTCACCTTATGCCACGCTCACAATGACTCCAAAGAATTAATATCTTGCATTTTGATTACCTCTTTTTTTTTTTACATTTAGCAAGAGATTACAGAGCAGATACTGTTTGACATTGAAACTCTGTTAACCGTGTCCTCCACTGGGGCATAGTTGTACACATTGTTTCAGAGCTAACATAATGGGGAATATTTTCAAAGAGGGCTGTGTTTCAAGCCAGATGGTTTATCTGCTGAAACAATTCTCCCAGTAGAGAAATAGTGGCTGCATAGTTGCAGTAGTGTTCATAAGCCTAGTGCAGTAGATTCATTTGGCACCCACATTTTGGAGTCTAACAAAAGTGTGGTTTGTGTGAATCTCAGACCCAGACGTTCATAAGTGAAAAGGAGTTTTCTGCAGTTGCACATTGTGCTTATTGTAAAGGCAGTAGTGTGTTTATATTAGAAACACAATATGTAAATATGATAAAATTTCTAAATATATTAATAACTTTACATCTATGATACAGAGGCAATACTAAGATAACAGCTTCAGAGATTATCATAGTCTGACTCTAAAGGAGCTAAGTTGCCATTACTTGTGTTGGAAATATACAGATGTATTACCAAAATTCAGATCCACTAAATATATTAAAATTTTTTTGAAAGGACAGAAAAAGACCAGACCTCTATTGGATCTTGGGCCTTTGGCAAAGAGCACCTTAGAGTTACAACACATGTTCTATCAGTGCTGTGAAGTATGGCTCCGCTCACCTTCTCAGAAAGCTCTTGATTTAAAATCATAATTAAAAATCTCTTGATTTTGAAGAGCCCCTTACTGGAGGCTTTGGTGACTCACAGCCTTTGCTTCTCTGTCCGACAATGGTCTTTAGCAGTATTGCCATGCACGCTAGGAATCTCACCCTCCTTTGTCACAGGAACAGCCACTTCCCAGTACACTAATACTGCCCCCATTTTAAAAATAAAACAGAAGAGTTAGAGGATTCCAACAGGGGGGTTACCATGTTCTGAAACGTCTTAAGCATGTAGAGAGATGGGAAAATCCCTGAGATTCCAAAGATTAAAAAAAAAAAAAAATAGCACATGGGAGGTTCTAAATAAAGTCTTGGGTATGTTGGGGAAGTTGGCACCATTCGTGCAATTCTTTCCCTCAGAGACTATTTTTGTTTGAGTTAGACAGCAAGCGAGTAAGTACAAGAAGGCATAGGCAGGGATGTGCCCTTTTGTGTTTAAAGAACACAATGAACATTAATGACATTTCATTTTCCTAGAGAATGAGATACCTTTTCAAAAATATATTCTTTTCCCCTGAATCATTATTATCCCCATTTATCTCACATCTCATTAATTTCATTTAAACCAGCTATGCTGCCTACTTCAAAACTTCAGGATGAAAGAAGAAAGGAATTTTTTTAACAATACAAATAAGATTAAAACTATGAGTCCACAGAAGGAGTTAACGCTATCTTCACACCTATACCAACACACACAATAATTGATGCCCCATAATAACTCTATCACAGGAGAAAAAATAAAGGGAAAGATTAGAAACTCACATCTTGAAATTACCAGATTAACTGGAAAACTCTGGAAATATTCTTATATTAACTTTTAGGGCTCTCTAGTTTGAAAAATCTGGAGGAAAAAGTTTTAATCCAAATTAATGTGTATGTTAAATCCAAACACATCTTAGAGACACCTGCCGAAATGAAAATCTTTGCAGCGCTGTTTTCGAAACATTACCTGTGGGACGATGGAAATGGAAGGTGTAAATGCCTGCTGATTACCTGCATCATGGAGGCTACCGAGATATGCCGACACTTTATTTCATCCTTAGTTTTATATGTGCTGCATTTTGTCCTCTTTGAGTGAAGATTTACTGATATGACATTCCGTGCAGACGTTGGATGTGCTCGAACTGGTAGCATTGTGAGCTTTTTAAAAGTGAATGCTTTGGGGGATTTTGCATTTTTTTACTTTTAAAAAAGTTTATGAATGTTGCCATTTACTGGCAGAAAACTTGGGGGAACATTGTGGTATAAGTTACACAGATTCCATCGCCTTCCTAATAGAACTTTTATAAACATTTGGCAGAGTCTGATGTTAAGCATTTTTAAGCAAACAAAGAAAAAAATCTATCAGGTCAGATATTTGATGCTTTGAGTGTTTATGAGTAATTAATGTCCCATATCTTTAAATACTCCTATGTCCCAAATAAGAAAACTGCCAAATGCATTGGCACATCATTGGAATGAGTTCCTTGTTTGCTATTTATATTTTATGTCACTTTGAATGACTTTACCAAGCAGAAAACTTTTTGGTAGATAGTGGCATCAAAATTATATATGAAATCCAGGAAAGATCTCTGAAGGACAAGTTGAATCCAATTCAAATATTTATAGCATCAAGTGCCAAGTGGATATTTCCAGAAAGTGAACAAATGTAATTATTCTTGAGGCCATAGTTCAGTCGGTACTTCTCTGTCTTAACCAGACCCTTTCTAGTGGTTTGAAAGGTGATAATGGGAAGTACAGTTAAGATTTATAAGTATCACGTGTAAACAGAGGGAAAAAAGGCTGATAATTTGGAAAAATGAATGTATTTGCAAAATAACTTTCCTGACACACTACTTCTCATATTTTTGAAATGGATAAATCCAAAAATTTGCTCAAAAATATTGTGAATCTTGAAGAATATGCCAAGAATCAGGAAACAGATGAAGCAGAGGGATTCCTTTCAACCGTTTCCATTGAAGTTGCTGTAGGGGGTTCAAGGTAACATCATCTTCTCTCCATCTTAACATACTTTGTTTGTTTTTTTGCCTTAATTAAGATTTTTTCTTTTTCTTTTTTTTGACTGGATGCAGTAGCTCGCACCTGTAATCTGAGCACTCTGGGAAACCAAAGTGGGAGAAATGTGTGAAGTCAGGAATTTGAGACCACTGTGAGCAAGTGAGACCCCATCTCTACTAAAAACAGAAAAGTTAGTCCCAGCTGCTAGGGAAACTGAAGCAGGAGAATTGCTTGAACCCACCAGTTTGAGTTTGCTGTGAGCTAGGCTGAAGCCATGGTACCTGACCCTGGGCAACAGAGTGAGACTCTGCCTCAAAAGGTTTTTCATTTTGGGCAGTACCTATGGCTCAGTGGGTAGGACACCGGCCACCTATGCTGAGGGTGGCGGATTCAAACTCGGCCCCAGCCAAACTGCAACAAAAAAATAGCCCGGCATTGTGGCAGGCGCCTATAGTCCCAGCTACTCAGGAGGCTGAGGCAAGAGAATCGCCTGGGCCCAAGAGCTGGAGGTTGCTGTGAGCTGTGACGCGACAGGACTCTACCAAGGGCAACAAAGTGAGATTCTGTCTCTTAAAAAAAAAAAAGTTTTTCATTTTTTAATGATACTGGTTTTCAAAGAAAAAATATCTCTCATTGACACGTAAGGCTGATGTTTGCATTCTCCCTTCTTTACCTCAATATTATTTTTCCCTCTCAAAAGTGTAACTCAATTTTGCCCAAATTTGAAAGTGAACTTCTCTGCAGAATGAGGCATAAAAAAGAGTGTGAGTTACCCAATTCTTTAAGGTTAGAACGATTGTTGGAATGTACTAGTTGTGTGCTCTGCATGAACTCTAAGGGGTCCCCCATATGCAGTAAAACAGAAAACCACCAGATTTCATCTCCTATATTGTTTCTAGGCTATCTTTCCTACAGAGTAATTCTAGAACCAAGCTGGTTTCCAACAGGGATGTCTCCAGGCTGTACCAGACTGCCAGGATCTTTCTGGTCAGGATCCTTAGACTGATTTAACTCTGCACTCTCCAAGCATCAAAAATATAGCCAGGAGACCTGTGCCATGCTTCTCCATGTGGGCTGAAGTTTCCAGGTGGCCTGTGTATGTTATGATTGTGCCTGGCCTCAACAGAAAAACAATCTGACAATCCCTTACCTCCCCCTGGTCAGTGCCAATTTTTAAATAAAATGTCTAGTGGTGATTTATTGCCAATGCAAACTGCCAGACTGGCAGTCCCACTCACCTGCTAAGCAGACAAATCAGGAAAAGCTGTGTCAACCTTGCCAGTTTCCCCATGTATGTTCTAGAAGTAATTCCAAATTTCATGTTTGTTCTCTTACTGGCTTTCTTATTTGTACACACTGGAAAACAAAATATCTACATGACCTTAATGGCTTAAAGAAGTGGTCATTCTTCCCTCTGGGACTTCCTGGGATCATCTGAGCTCATTTTCCACAACCGTACGATCTTGGGTTCAAGTGAGAATTGTTGACCATTTAATACCTGGTGTGAAGATTGAGCAGAGAGGCAGAACTGAGAGAATTTTTTTCCTGTATTTAACATCATCTCAGGGCATGTTTCCTACCACTTCCCCAGGGAGCAAACACCTGCCTCAGTGATTCTCGAGAGACTTCTCTTCCCTGTTCCTCTCCAACTTATAAATAACAGCACCTCTTGGTTAAAGTATGATTTTTCACATGTTGATTTGGGTCACGTTTGGTTGTATCTATGCCTGTGATTCTCTGTCAAGCTGGTCTATTCCTGCTGGAATAACATACGTGAGGCTATTGTATTGCTTTGGTCCAAAGCACGTCTTCTATACAGGAGTAGCAGTTCAAAGAAGACACACATATAAAAAGAAAATGAAAAACCCCAAAGTCATCAATTCCTAATTCTTTGTGATTACAGACAGCCTGGGCTGACAAATGAGTCTTACTTAAGCTGCCTAAAGTGACTAGTTATCAAGTCATTCAAAAGAAATCTTTTATGTCTCAGCCCGATGCCTCTATGTCACTTGTGCACAAACCTCAGAACCGTCTATATTTCATCAACCATTTTCTTCATGTATTATTTAATAAACTGTTTAGAGCATGCCTAATTACAAGCATTTATTATAGAACTCAACCCCAGAAATATGTGAGAATATGCTAAATTGTTTGCTACCTAAAGTTTTAATGAGAGTATAATACCTCCGGCCCATATGCTTCAAGAACGTTATCCTTAATTATGTAACATGGGTATTTTACTGATATCTGTTAACTGCTCAAGCAGCTGTGGTTTTCTGCTTTTTTGCACAGCTCAGGAGGAGCAGCAAGTTCAGTTTCCCCTTTTTGGGGGGTTGCAAAATCCATGCCCCAAACAGGTGTGTGCAATCACGAACCACAGTGATGAACCCAAACTGCTGCCTTTCTAAAAATTCCACCAGCCGGTGACACACGCTCATCAAGGTTGCACAACCTTGTTTTCCACCGGCTATTTTGATGATTCATTCCCCCATGGGGAGGTGAATTTCAGCCATTGTTGCTTGGCTCCTGTTTCTGATAATTAGAGGAATTACTTCCTCATTTCAATGATTTCTTTTTCTCCTCTTACTTTTGGTCTCTCTTGTTCCCTCCCTCTTTAAAAAAAAATGAATTCTGTTTGGAAGGTGCTGCTTAAAATGGCCATTCTCTTCTTCATGGACCGGTAAAGCTAGAAGGATTCTCTCTCTCTCTCTCTCTCTCTCACACACACACACACACACACACACTCACACTCACACACTCACACACTCACACCAAAACACTTGACGCTGTGAACACTTGAAGTTGTTACTTGATTGCTGGAAACTACCTAGAAGATACCTAACTATAAAGTATCAATCATTCTTTTAAAATATAAGAACTCAAACCAGTAAGCAAGCGTTGTTGACTTTCAAGTAGTGACTTTGAAAAACTGTACATTGATTCCATTGAAATGGATGTGGAATTTTCACCAGAGTCTTCCTCGTTTCTTTTTAAATGTCAAATGTGGCAAGCTGTCCTCTTTAAAGCATGGATTTAATTTTTGTAAATGCCCAAAGTTTATCCAGCGCCAAGTCTGCTGATAAATTGACCACATCTTTCAAATAAAAATAAGTTTGATCATGAAATCATAAAATTTATCTCTGGGAGGGATAAAGAGTTAAACCCAAAGTTTTTAAAAGCAGGCACAGAAACATTTTCACCAGTGGCAAATATCACTGAACCAAATGCAAACTTCCCAACACAGCTATCCTGGAGAAGACACCATTCTTGTGTATATGTTGTATGCTTACTAAAATTAAACAATATTGCTTTTCCCTCCTATCTCTGTTTTTCTAGAAAAAGGAGCAACTCAAATTCATTTATTTTAAAATGAATTTATTAAACAATCAAAAAATGTATATTAAGGATACTCTGTAGAAATTGATTTCCTAATTAATGGCATCTAAATAAAGGTAAAAGTACATCAACCCATTTCAGGACACTCTAAACATATTGATTAGCTTTGTACTAGAAAGCAAGCACGTGAGCAAGCAGGGGCCAAGGCCTAGAATGTGGTGACCCAAACCTTAGACCCTCATTACCACCTGCTGTCTGTGACTGGGAGCAGGTGACTAGACCTTCAAGCACTTCAGCTTTCTCATCTGTTAAATTCAGAAAACAATTGGCATTTTGCACAGATAACGTGAGGAAAGGGAGAAAGTCTACCAGAAAACTTTCAAGTGTGTCTGACACTCGGTGGATGCCTAAACATAGTTACTTTTATGATAGTTGTTATTGCTACACCCCGATTTTCCCAGGTCTCCATCATGTTTGTTGAATAGCGCCCAACACAGTCGCTGGCATGTAGTAGGCCCTAATCACTGTTCATTGAATTAGACTAAATATACCCTTCTGAGTACAACCAAAATTAAAAATTGGAAGTAGAAAGTTGAAGATTCCAAATCAAGTTTATTGTGACAGTAGTCTGGGGCAAATGTGATTTGGTTTAGTTTATACTACACCCAGGTTCACTTACAATCAGAACAACAAGAAAATAATACACACACACGTATATCATTATATATTTTAAAATAGCCGATTTCTTGATCTAGTCCTTTCCCGCCCTCTTTGGTGTTTTAAAAAGCTTATTTGTTATCAACGCAAAATTATTTCATTAGAAGTAAACTACCACAAACAAACAAACTTTGATCATATGATCCTAGTCAAGCTAGGTGCCTTGAGCAAATAACATAGCAGAAGTCATAGGTTAGCCCCAGATGGGGAGGTGGTGGGAGGAGAGCCTTGGATAGGAGGAACAGTAAGCCACCACTTCTATAACTCTTGGTAGCTGCAGGGGTGTGGGCTCTGTAAGGGTGGTAGAGCACTGCAGCAAAATCACACTTCCCCAAACACAAATTTGGTGGGGCAAAGCCTCTACTTAACCTGCTCCAGACACAAATGCTTGGCCTTCACAAGTCAACCATGCAAAATGACTCGCACGTGTACTAAGTACTGAAAAAGCAATTGTTATGCAAATAAATTAATAAATATCACTTAATCCTTGCTTTATTTTTTTCATATTTTTCCTTCTTTCCCCTACCCTCTCACTATATTGTTCAGAAATCCGAGGACTCTGAAAAGAACTCAAAGATGAGATGATCTTAGGCTCAGCAAACAATCGTATTAAGTTGTCCCTTGTGAACTAGAAGGAATTGCTACACTTGCGTAAATTTAAAGGTCAAGAGAGGTATTGTCTCATTCAAGTAAGACCTTACTACCAAAACTGAGAAGGTTCTGATCCTCCTGTAACAACCAACAGTCAGGTCTACTGAACCTTTTGGATCCCTTCTCTATACCAAAAACAGAAGAGGAACTTGCTATGGTAGCAAGTGAGTGAACGATGCTGTTCATAGAGTTCTTTGAAAAGAACGGACAA
This sequence comes from Perodicticus potto, assembly GCA_963574655.1. Taxonomy (NCBI): domain Eukaryota; kingdom Metazoa; phylum Chordata; class Mammalia; order Primates; family Lorisidae; genus Perodicticus; species Perodicticus potto. The sequence goes on from CAUYRH010098747.1 coordinate 10,391, forward strand.
TACAAGTACAACACACACAGGTATTTCCAACTCTTCACCACCAGGAAAAAGTCTCTTTGAACTGTTCGCTACTGAATATTACTAGTCTTACTGCTTCTCAAGCACCCGGTAAAAAGAACATAAACCCTCAATTTACACATAGATACCCCTTTTGGAAAAAACTTTGCTTTGTCATGACACTTAGAGAAGAAGTTAGATAATCCTATTTAGGAGAATTGCAAACAAGGAACAGAAACTTTGGACTTTTTTTTCAAATCTTAGGTTGGAATCCCATGACCCAAGATTTTGCAAGTCCTGAAGGAAATTCAGTGCAGGCAATGAAGAGTCTTATGATACATTATCCTGCAATCTCTTAGCAGTTGAAGCCCTGATTCACAAACAAAAATAAGAACAGATTCCCAGAATTAAGCAGCAAAGGAGAAATGCAGAACCCAGTTCGCCTGACATTCGTCATCTCCTATTCTCTAGTCTCATAGTTTGGGACCACCCTTTTATCATAACACTTTTCATCGTTTATTCATGCATATATGTCTTCCCTCTGGATTGCGAGCTGCTTTACAGCAAGGACCAAATCATAGACTTCCCTACAACCCCAACTTCTGGCACAGCAATGGGCCAGATGAGATACTTGGTAACTGTTTGTTGAATAAATAAAATGGTGGATACATCTTAGTTTCCTTTGTTTGTTTGTCTTCTAGACAGAATCTCACTCTGTTGCCCCAGGCTAGAGCGTCATGGCATCGTAGCTCACAGCCACCTCAAACTCCTGGGTTTAAAACGATCCTCCTGCCTCAGCCTCTCAAGTAGCTGGAACTACAGGCAGTGATGGCCAAAAGGCCCAGCTGATTACATTTTGTTTTTATAAAGGATTTATCTACGAATAATAACACCTTCTGCAATTCAGCAACAAATACCACAGAGGAAGCAAATACAGTTAACTCTTTCACACAGAAGCAGATGGCCAGATTCTCTTTCCTTCCCCTACTCACTTTGACATTTGCCTTCCACAGCACTCATACACCAGCAGATTGCCATAGTTGGGGTCATAAGGGTGGGGACTGACAAAGGAATAGGGCAGTAAACTCCTACAAGACTCACCTGCCTATGCTCAAAGTTCTGCTGCTTGAGCTCTTAATAACCACCACCACTCCCACACACCATAAAGGTACTGCTTGTTCCTCCCACTCCCCTGGTTAAGGGTTGTTACATTCTTTGTTATTTAAGTCAAAAACCTTGATGCATGGTTAATTTCCGTTTCTCCCACATACTTCATATGTAATCAATTATGAAATCCTATTGATTCCACCTTCAAAATATAGCCAGAATCCAACCACTGCACTGCTACCAGCTCAGCCCAAGCCCCCAGGATCTCTTGGTTGGTTTGCTGAAATGAGTCTTAACAGGTTTTCGTGGCCACCTGTTGTCCTTTCTCTAGAGAAGTCAGAGAGACCCTCTTCAGTCACAAGTTACACCAGCTACACCCACCCACACCCTGTCATTCCTTCCAGCAAGACCCACCTAAGGCTTTTGATATTACTCAGAGAAAAAGCCAAAGTCTTTACTATGACCAATAAGGCCCTACATTATCTGCCCCAATTCCACCGCCCACACCTATTACACCTCTGAACCCTCTGATTTCCCCCCTATCTCTCTGCCCCAGGCACACAGCCACAGCATCATTCTTGGAACAAACCAGAACCTGATCTACCATCACATGAAATGTGTCACCTTGCCTGGAATCACCTCCCAGACGGGTGTGGCCCCCATTTACTTCTTGTCTAAAATGTCATCTTTACACTAAGACCTTTGCTTGCCATCCCATCTAAAAGGTCATCATCCTTCCCTGTCCAGCCATGTTCCCCTCCCCACCTATATTTTTATCCTTTGCATCTATCACTAACTAACTATATATTTTCTTTGTTTTGTCCTGGTTATTATCTGTCATCCTCACTAGAATGTAAGTTCTGTTGTGGCAAAAATTTTATGTGATTTTTTTGTTTTCTACTGCTATATTTTCAGAACATACAATAATTCCTGGTATGTACCAGATTCTCAGTAAATATTTATGAATGATGTGCTCAGGCACTGGAATCATTTGCAGGATCCACATCCCATTATTTATCTTTGATTTTTATTAATATGATGTCACAATGATAAACTTTTAAAGAAACCATTTTTGAAACTTGTCTTTTTCAGAGGAATTTGTAACAAGATGGAATGTAACTTCGTTCAACTACAAAGTGGTATTCTGCCTTACCTAGGAAAAGAAGCACATCACAATTTTTGAACTTATGACATAAGAAAGATTATATGATATTTTTTTAGAAGTGTTTTTAATAAAATGTAACAAGGAGGCAAAATTATATTTGTTTTCAAATAATGGGAATCTATAATGTGAGGAACCTACAGAATTGATTTAAAATCCATTAGAAATATCTGGAAATTAAATAAAGTAGCTAGCTACATTAATTTAAAAAATAAACAACTTTTGTTTTTAAGTAAATTTATTTCAGGTTAATGTGAGGGTACAAACAACCAGATCAAAATATTTGATTTTTGTTAGGTAGAGTCCTTCTTGTGGTTATGTCCCACACATAAAAGGTGTGCCAACCTCCCAACCCATGCCCATTCAGCGAGGACACCCAATTATAGAAATAATGACCCATTAGAGAATGTGATGGGGAATCCTGTTTGAGCAACATCATAACAGATGAAACAAAATGAAAAACATTACACATAGTATAAAACCTACATGATTGTTAAAATGCTATTAAGGAACAAGAAGAAACCTTGAATAGCCAAGACATTACTCAGAAATAAAAACACAGCAGGAAGAATCACACTACCAGGCCTCAGACTATACTATAAATTGATAGTGATCAAAACAGCATGGTACTGGCACAGAAACAGAGAGGTAGATGTATGGAACAGAATAGAGAACCGAGAGATGAACCCAGCTACTTACCGTTATTTGATCTTTGACAAGCCAATTAAAAACATTCTGTGGGGAAAAGATTCCCTACTTAACAAATGGTGCTTAGTGAACTGGCTGGTGACCTATAGAAAACCGAAACTGGACCCACACCTTTCACCATTAACTAAGATAGACTCTCACTGAATTAAAGATTTCAACTTAATCATGAAACTGCCTCATGTGTATTTCTTCCTTATTTTGTTATGAATGTGTTTATGTGTAGGAAAGATTACAAATGCCTTTGCTTTCCTCTCTCTTCCCTTTCTTGTCTCATTATTAGACATAAGATTCATTGACTTTGTTATAGTATTGAAGGATCATTAGCTTTACTTTGTAGTATTTAAGTTACAGGATATCAAGAAGTGACAGCCAGGGTTCAGCACCTGTAGCTCAGCAGGTAGGGCGCCAACCACATATACCAGAGCTGGCAGGTTTGAATCCAGCCTGGGCCTGCCAAAGAACAATGACAACTACAACCAAAAAATAGCCGTGCATTGTGGTGGGCACCTGTAGTCCCAGCTACTTGGGAGGCTGAGGCAAGAGAATCACTTAAGCCCAAGAGTTGGAGGTTGCTGTGAGCTGTAATACCACAGCACTCTACCAAGGGTGACATAGTGAGACTCTGTCTCACCAAAAAAAAAAGTGACAACCAGGCTCGGTGCCCATAGCACAGTGGTTACAGCGCCAGCCACATATACTGAGGCTGACAGGCCAGCTAAACAATAATGGCAGCCCAGGCCAGCTAAACAATAATGGCAACCGCAACCAAAAAACATAGTTGGGAGAACCCAGCCCAGGCTAGCTAAACAATAATAGCAACTGCAACCAAAAAACATAGTTGGGAGTTGTGGCAGGCACCTGTAGTCCCAGCTACTTGGGAGGCTGAGGCAAGAGAATACTTTAAACCAAAGAGTTAGAGGTTGCTGAGAGCTGTGACACCACCGTACTCTAGACAGGGTGACATAATAAGGCACTGTCTCGACAAAAAAAAGAAGACATGACAGCCAGTGCGGTGCCTCATACCTGTAATCCCAACACTCTGAGATGCCCGAGGCTGGAAGATTGGTCCAGAAATAGAAATATTAGCCAGGTGTTGTGGCAGGCACTTGTCGTCCCAGCTACTAGGAGGATGAGGCTGGAAGATGGAGCCCAGGAGTTTGAGGTTGCTCTGAGCGAACCTGAGGCCTCAGCAATCTAGCCAGGGTGAGAGAGTGAGATGCTGACTCAAAAAAAAACTTCACTTACAAAATTAGGCAATGGACTAGACCAATATAGACCTGAGGGTTATCTGACTCCCGATCTAGAACATAAACTGCTTAAAGTCAGAAATTAATTCCCTCTATTTTACTCTGTATCCTTAGCACTTAGAAAAATGTTAGCATATTATAAATCCCTCAATAAATATACTTTGAACAAATGAAGGAGTAAATGAAAAAATACTCTCTAATCTCTCCCTGATGGGTCAATTCCTTTGTGCTTAAGTATCTTTGAACTTTAATGAGCAACAGTATTTAAACTTCAATATACATGAAAAAAAATGCTCATCATCCCTAATCTTCAGAGAAATGCAAATTAAAACCACCCTGACCACCTAACCCCAGTAAGATTAGCCCACAAAGTCCAAAAGCTGCAGATACTGGTGTTGATGTGGAGAGGGGGGAACAATTTTACACTGTTAGTGGGACTGCAAACTAATACAGCCTCTTTGGAAAGAAGTATGGAGAATTCTCAAAGATCTTAGATTAGATTTTCCATTTGACCCTACAATCCCACTACTAGGCATCTACCCAGAAGAAAAAATATCATTTTATCATAAGGACATTTTCACTAGATTGTTTATCACAGCTCAATTTACAATTACCAAAACATGGAAACAACCTAAATGTCCATCAACTCAGGAATGGATTGAAAAACTGTGGTATATGTATATCATGGAATATTCAGCCATAGAAAAGATGATGACTTCACATTCTTTATATTATCTTGGATGGAGTGGAAACACATTCTTCTTAGTAAAGTATCACAAGAATGGAAAAGCAATTATCCAATGTACTCAATACTAATACGAAGCCAGAAGATGATCTGATGCATGCCCACGTAGGAGACAAACTGACTTCGATTCAAGTTGGGGGAGGGGTAACAAGGGATGAGGAGAGGGAAGGGGTTGGGGTGCTCTCACTGAATAGGCACGGGGTGGGGGTGTTTGGCACATCTTTTGTGTTTGGGTCATAACCACAAGAGGGACTCTACCTAACAAAATCAAATATTTTGACCTGGTTGTTTGTACCCTCACATTAACCTAAAATAAATATACTTTTCAAAAAATAAATAAATAAATTTTTATATATCTTTGAAAGTTTAATAATGCTGTTCCTCAACTTTGAAGTGTGTCTTTATAGATTTTATTATTTGTACTTGAATATCATTTAACGTAAAATAAAACAAAATCTTCCTAGAGATAACGACTTTTAAATTTAGGCTTAAGTCTTTCATTTGTTCTGTTATCTTCTTCAGGTGTTCATTCTTTTTTGCTGTTGTGGAGTTTTGGACATCTCTTTTATCCTTAGTGGCTGTTACAGCTCTATGACTTTGCAACTTTGTGACTCCCTATCTGGGCTAGAATGTCTTCATAACATTACAGCAGTGTCAGGTAACCCCTCTTCTGAACATAGGAGCTATCACATGAGGCTATCTAGATACATGTATCACCACTTGAGCAACCCACCTTGGGGTGGCGCCTGTGGTTCAGTGAGTAGGGCGCCAGCCCCATATACCAAGGGTGGCGGGTTCAAACCCTGCCCCAGCCAAACTGCAACAAAAAATAGCTGGGCATTGTGGCGGGCGCCTGTAGTCCCAGCTACTTGGGAGCCTGAGGCAGGAGAATCGCCTAAGCCCAAGAGCTGGAGGTTGCTGTGAGCTGTGACTCTACGGCACTCTACCAAGGGCGATAGAGTGACACTCTGTCCCAACAAAAGAAAGAAACCCACCTTTGTATTGATTTGCCTCGGTCATGTCTGGTGAGTGCATCTCTCTCTCTCTCTTTCTCACCTTAACTAAGTTTTTATCCTTAGTTGTCTGCTCATCTTTGTGTTTGAAAACCCCATTTCTCCTGCCTGTCTATTTTCTATAACCTGACATCAGAAAAGGAGTGCTGATTACTTGACTTGACTTTTTTTTTTTTTTTTTCGTAGAGACAGGGTCTTGTCACTCAGGCTGGAGTGCAGTGGTGTCATCATAATAGCAACTAAAATGCTCCCTCTCTTGTATCACTGTGCTTTTGTAGTGTCATTTCTTTCTATTAGAGCATTCGTTTATTTAAATTTTCTGATTAATATGCGAGTACAAGTGGTTAGGTTACATTGTTTGCATTTGTTAGGTAAAGTTCACGTTGTAGTTGAGCCATTCACCTGGGGTGTGCTGCGTACCCTTACATTGTGCACATTACATGAGAGTTTACCAACCCTCTCCTTCCTCCCCTCTCCCTTTTCCCTCCTCCCCCACATTTGAATTTTGTGTTTTTCTCTTATGTGGGCTTGTAGTTATTCATCTACTAGTTTCATATTAATTAGTATTGAGTACATTGGATACTTGCTTTTCCATTCTTGTGATACTTTACTAAAGAGAATGTTGGCTTCAACTCTATCCAGGTTAACATAAAAGATGTAAAGTCTCGGCTTGGCGCCTGTGGCTCAACGGGCTAAGGCACCAGCCACGTACAGCTGAGGTGGCGGGTTCGAATCTAGCCTGGGCCCGCCAAACAACAATGACGGCTGCAACCAAAAAATGGCTGGGCGTTGTGGCGGGTGCCTGTAGTCCCAGCTACTTGGGAGGCGGAGGCAAGAGACTCACTTGAGCCCAGGAATTGGAGTTTGCTGTGAGCTGAGCTGTGATGCCACAGCACTCTATCCAGGTTGACAGCTTGAGGCTCTGTCTCAAAAAAGAATGGTGTTAAAGATGTAAAGTCTCCAATGACCAGCACAAACCTCCACCACAAAAGTAAGCACACCCAGAAGAAAAAATATCCAATGTACTCAGCCCTACTATGAAGCTAATTTAAAGGTTCCATATTAAGACTATAACCCAACTGTAGCACAAGATTATGGGAAGAGAGGGAAGGGGGAA
>CAUYRH010098749.1:0-25498 GCA_963574655.1 Perodicticus potto
TTCTTTTGAAAATAATTTAATTAATGGTCTTTAAAAATTTATGCAGCACACCTAAAATCCCCGTAAGGCACGCCAATTGAAAATCACTGGATTAGGGTCTGCCCAGAAGACCTCATTTTAAATTAAGTACCCTTTTAAAGACTCTATCCCCTAATATAGTCACATTCTGAGATAGTAGGGGTTGAGCCCTCAACACAGAAATTTTGGGTGAAAAAAGTCAGCCCATAATACCCTTCTGAAAGTGTAAATACAGAAGTTCTGATCCCCAAAGGACACCCATTGAATTACGTTTCTGGATAATACCAACACTGACTGAATTTTATTGCTATTAAAAACCAATTCCCAGGAATATTGGAATGAAATTACATTGCCACCTCGACTTGATATTCCCTGTGCATAACTTATTCAATGCTGCAAAGAAATGTGTTAGTCTTTTTGGCATAGAACATCTGATTTCAGTGGGAGACACCAGCTATAACCATATTTTTAATATGTGTTATCCTTTTGATAAAAAAAAAAACAAAAAATCTGAAATTTCTTCAAATGCTTCAGTTGTCACTCCCTCTAAAAAAGCTTGGATCAAAATAAACACTGAGAGGTAAAGAGTTTTCAAAATCAAAGAACTTTATAAGTATTAACTTAGTATTTCATTTTTTTCAAAGTCTAGTGTTAAAATTTGACCTGAAGTAGGCAGCCAGGGCCTTTCTTTACTAAAATAACAATCTCACCCTTAATTAATTAGGGCTTTCAGTTCAGGTTTCTTAACTATTTTCTAAATCTCTACAGACAAGAGACCAGAAAGGAAAGAGAAATTCCCACTCTCAAGAAGATGGCTGGTCACATTAAAATGTATAACTTTGGATTTCCTGGATTTTTGGTCAAAACACATGTGCTACCCCCACCACTAAGACCTGGAAGTTTTGTGACAAAGTAAAAGAACATCCCCTGTAGGCCCAGGAGTGTGCAGGCCCTCACAGTGCCTAGCACCAGCCTGGCATGGCCTTTCTGGCAGAGCCACCACCTTGTACCCTTCCGAGAAACACACAGTGGATAAGCAGGGCTCCCTTTCCTATAATTGTTCCCACATGACGAACACAAATAACACATTTTTTCACCTGAATACATGGGTCTTCTTTCATCTGCTCCTTCCTGAACAAGGGGCTGCTCTTGTGTGAGACAGAAGCATCCTCCTGCCATGGGAGGTGTTGCGGGGCTTGGAGAGTGGGGAACACGCAGGTGGCAGGATGTGGGAGAGGCACCTGCTCCCTCAGACACACGTACTGAGCTCGGGCTCACCCATTGATCTGGGAGGCCGGGAAGTCTTCAGTGTAGAAGGGACCCTGCCCTCGTGCTCATTGGTTACCGGTTTTGTTACCTCTGCTATTCAAATGTGTCTGCCACCATCAGTGATTTCTGGAAACGCATAATTGAAACACTGAGGTGGGGGAGCCAAGTGCCATTTCTCACTTCCCAATTTTACTTCCGCCCTCCCCCTCCCATTCTTAAACACAAGGAAGCGGATTCCACCTTTTTTCCAATAGCAGGTGGTACAAATACAAGGAGGTGGGAGAGGAAAGGAAAGGACAATGTGGCAGGGGCGGCTCCGTATTCACGGCAGGCGGCAAGCAGGCAGCTTTGTGCTAGAGCCTGCATGTTTAAACTTAACTTGATCACCTTCTGAAGAATTTATGAATCACGGTTAATCATCAGCTGTAGGCACTTCTGAGGGAAGAATCGCATTTAAAAGCTACAAAGGTCCCCTAAATAGCTCGTGGGAAATGGCCCTGCCTCCCACTGCATATCAAAATTCAGTACTGAGGACTCGGTGTCAGAGGTGAGCCGCTTCCGTCTCCACTCACTTCAAATGTCAAGCAGCCCTCGACTTCGACACTTGATTAATCTGGAAGGACCAGGCCAGCCGGCTCCTCTCAGGGAAAGAAAAAAAAGTGCTGTTTTTTTCTTTGAAGGAATTTCTTCTTTGCACTTAAAAACACAAAAACCCTTTCTCTTTTCGCCCTTCTTCCTCATATTCATTACTCTCTGTCTTTAAAAGACTTTTATCTTTTCTATACGCCTGTGGCTAACACCAGCATCCTCTCCGATTTTCAAATCTGCCCAGGTGCAAGCTTTAGCCGACTCTTGCTGGCTTACTGTTTTCTGATTTAAATAGAATAGGAAAGAATCAAAGTCAAATGTGAAGGTCGGGAAAATGGTTTTTGGTGCACGTGATCTAAGGCACAAATGGGGCTGCCCTGCTAGGAGGAACGGTCCTGGGGTTCTGGCCCAGGAAAACCAAAGGACCCCCCCAAATAAATACAAAAATAAATTTACCCTGATCCTCACTATTTACAACAGATGTCTGCAGATATTTGAACTCTCGATCTGATTTGTTTTTAATTATTATAAATAGGAATACATAATTATTATATTTATTATATATTATGAATATTTTATTGACAATACTATTAACAATACAATTGTTACATTTATTATAATTAATAAATTATAATAATCCTTCAGGTAATTTAAATTTTAAATTAAACTTAGATCCTCTGGAGGTGACAAAGTAGGCATCTCATTTGGAAAGCATTAAAGAATCTCTGTAATTCCCGTAATTATAAATACCATTATATATCATGATATTTCCTCAGAAAGCAGATTAGTTTCTGCTTATTTATTGCTTCCTTCTGGGAATTATATTGTTCAAAGGATATCTAGACATGTGAGTAAAATGAAAATGTGGCAAGTCCCAAAAAGGGCATTTATTACCCAGTTATATTATTCCATATTTAATATAACAGATTTATTTCAGAACTCTTGATCCTGAGTTTGAATCTTCCAGTTTTGGTGAAGTCTTGACTTTTATTTATTTCAGAACTCTTGATCCTGAGTTTGAATCTGCCAGTTTTGGTGAAGTCTTGACTTTCGTCCAACTTTGCCATGAGAAGTACTGAGTTGCCTCCCTCTGGGGTGGGTGGAGAAGGTTCTGTGAGGTGCTAGGGGAGCCCGTCACACCTTCAGATCAAGGTCTTCGAACAAACCTGATCACAGGGACCACGGTGCCAGCTGCAAACTCAGACCACTGCTCAGCAAAGAATCAGTTCCCCAGCCCCCCATGAGGCCAGAGCTCAGCCCTGGGCTGAGCTCACTCATGTGCGTCCAGCGGGCAGGGGCAAGAGTTCTGTCCAAGGGCATCTGTCCAGCCTGCAGTTTCCCTGCCCTCTCATGTCTCTAAAATCCCCCTCAGCTCAGCTGCTCTGGAATTACCCATGGTCTGGGCCTGCTGCCATGTGTGGACACAGCTCCCTAAGCGCGGAGCCCTGACATGCAAGGTCCCTGTGGCTCCTCATAGCCAGTTGCTCAGAGCTGTTGGCCTGGGATGTGGTCCCTGATGTGGGGAGCAGAGATGGTGAGTTCTGCAGGGTAACAGACCCACTGCAGGCAGGTCTTTTGCAGACCTGGGAGGGAGACCTGGCCTGGCTCACCAGTCTCCACCTCTCACCATGCAGACCCAGCCCTCCACTGTGGCTTTTCAAATAACGGTCACAGCTGCCTAAATTGTGCACAAGTGGGATGCAGCCGCTGGCCTGGCCACCTGGCACTGAGGGTTTTATAGCCCCTGCCTGGCTGTGGCAAGCCTGGGCTCCCACCACCCTGTTCCCCTAGCTCTGACTGTCCTGCACTCTGCTGGGATGCTGGGATGAAAAATGCTTTTTATTAGACTATGGTGAACCAAACTAAAAATAAAGTTTTCTTTAATCCACCTGTTTTGACTTGATATAGCCACAGAGGTGTAAAGGGTATGGGCACTTTTTATGTAGCAGTTGTGGAATTTTATTAACTTGAAAGCACAGACATCACATTTGAGTAAGATTTATGTAGAATTGGCTGTAGTTGTCTTTTCTTTGGAGGTTAAATAGCTTATAAAAACGTTATGGGGGCCCTTAGGTTAACAGCGTGTCATTCTCTGGCTTATTAGCAGCAGACAATTATCAGAGACAAGGACTCTCCCTTGATGAGGGGCTTTTCTGCTCCAGTGAGTGCTTACAAGGCCCAGGCCTGGCTTTGTATTGGTCACACCAGCTGCAGTGCAGGGAGGCCGGGAGCGTGCCTTGTCCCTGCACCAAGTGGAACTAAAATGTCACCATCATAATAAATTAGATTAACCATTGTTCCCTCAGTGAGATTCATTCTCAACCTGGTTGCAGTGTAGTGGTCGGCTGAAGCCCAGGTAGCGGGATGGTTTTTACCTACATGATGGGACCTACCCACAGCCATAGCACCCATAATCCTGTCAGAGCCTCTGACATTTCAGCAGCTCTTATGGGGGATCCTTCTGGCAGCATCAGGCCCCCTGCCCCCATCCCCTCTGAGAGAAGCTGATGGCACTATCCCAGCATGGGAAGGCTCTGAGACATGGACATTCCCTCAGTCTGTGGCCAAATGACAACAGAACCCTGGCCCATGACCTCCTAAGCCAACTCCCAGCTGGGGCAGCTGGCCCAAGTGGCCAGGACTTGATCATCCACTCCAAGTCGCCCTCATGTCTACCCCACTGCAAGGTCAGGGCCAGCCAGACAAGGCCAAATGTGCCCCCTAACCAACCCACAGGCCTCCCAGCCCCGAGTGGGCCTCCCCAGCTCTGGCCCCCAGGCAGGGCACCCCTGGTGTCCCCTTTTTCCCACTGTGAAACGTTGGCTGGACAAGTAAAATGGCGTCCCCCAGCAGAGCCTGCTTCTGGCCCAGGCGGGCTGCGCTGGGGCATGTGTCTTTCCTACTCTGCAGCCACGTTGCCTCACACACACTGGCACAGCTGATCACTGCTTCCTTCTCTTTCCCCAGCCTGAGGCTATTTGTCATCTTTACCAATCCACTTTGCACCTCCACCCAGGGCTACCTTTCTACCCGCAGCCCCTCACCTGTCCTTCCTTGGACCCATTTTCCCCTGAGAGATGCTGAGCTCTTCACGTCCTTCTCCCTCCCTGTTCTCCAGAGGCACACAGAATATTCCTCTTCATCTCTGGAATTCAGAGCTCTCCCTCTGTCTCTCTCTCCTTCGCCACCCCCAGACACAAACTTTAGACCCTCCGAGCTGGCAGTGAAAGTCAGCTCACATTTGACTTGCTGTGCTGAGATTTTCTCAGTGACTTCCAACCCTCTTCAGGAAAGCTGCTCCAGGTAGATAGCCCCGAATGTGGGTTCTAGTCCTAGCAGAGCCAGCTGTGTGAATCTGGGTTCTGGTCCTGACACAACCAGCTATGTGACTCTGGGTTCTGAATGTGACAGTAACAAGCTATGTAAATCTGGGTTCTGGTCCTGACACTAATCAGTTGTGTGAATCTGGGTTCTGGACGTGACATTAACCAGCTGTGTGAATCTGGTTTCTGGTCCTGACCCTCACCAGGTGTGTGAATCTGGGTTCTGGTCCTGACCCTCACCAGCTGTGTGACTCTGGGCTCTGGTCCTGACACTCACCAGCTGTGTGACTCTGGGTTCTGGACGTGGCACTCACCAGGTGTGTGAATCTGGGTTCTGGTCCTGACACTAACCAGCTGTGTGAACCTGGGTTCTGGACGTGACACTCACCAGGTGTGTGAATCTGGGTTCTGGTCCTGACCCTCACCAGGTGTGTGAATCTGGGTTCTGGTCCTGACACTCACCAGCTGTGTGAACCTGGGTTCTGGACGTGACCCTCACCAGCTGTGTGAATCTGGGTTCTGGTCCTGACACTCACCAGCTGTGTGAATTTGGGTAGCATACTTTGCCTGTCTAGCTTCCCCATCCAGGTTCATGAATCTGGATAATGGCAACTCCCTCAACCATACAATTTTGTCCCCACACATTGGCCAGGTTTGTCTCTCCTTCAACTCCACTCCTCATGGCTGGCTCCTCATGGGGGTACTGGCTGGAGGACAGTGGGGACAATTCCACCTCCAGCCACTCTCCCAGCTGTGAGGCCACTCACAGTGCTGTACCCCTCCCTGCCCACGGAGAAGCACCCCATGGGCTCGTCACCCCTCTCTAGAGCAGCTTTTAGGAACTTACCCCCTCCCCACTAGCTCCTCTCTTAATATCAGGAGTCCATTCCTAACTCTCATTCTGCTAAATGCTAAGTGGGTCCCTATCTCCAAATATTATGTACAGAAAACATTATAGCCTAGTGCACATCAGCCCAACACTCACACTTACTATTATAAAACATGACAGACACACAGCTGAACTATCATGTTAGGATGTAAAATGCTCACAGCACTGCTTCCTGGTGTCCGATCCCCATGGCTGTGACTGTTATTCATTTGCAGTAATGTCTTCCTTTTCATTATAACCAATTCTCTTACTCATTTTGCTCCTCGTTCCACAATTGTATCACCAAGTTTTTCCAATAAGAGCCAGGAAAAAGTGAGCTCTAACCACAGAAAGCACAGAGAGAAGGTAGCCAGTACACACTCACCAGGGCAGGGAGTGGCTCCCACAGTGGAGGCCACTTCAAGGTCTCTGGAACCAGGCACCTCTGAATCTGCACCCACTTCAATAACCTTCCTATTTTTTCAAAAGGGCTAAATGTAATTTTGATGAATAACTAATTATATTTATTAACTAACTCAGTAGGTTTTTTGGAACTCTATCATGTTAAAAATATTTATTGACATTTGGGGATAAGATTATAAAATTTTCTTATGTTATCATTGGCCAAAATATATTGAAAAATATATATATATTATAAGATATTGAGTATTAAAAACTAGGAGGCAATCCACAGGAAAAATGCTAACCACTATACGTTATAAGAAAAAAAAAGAGAGAAAAATTAAAGTATTGCATTTTTAAAACATATTTAATTGAAAAAAGCAAGCTACTATTTTTTCCGCTAGAACTTTACAAATTTAAGAAAAGACTATACTTGCAGGGATGATAGAACAATCAAAAGAAGCATAAAGAAAAATTAATTATCTCTCCTGAGTCATCTTTCCCTTTTCCAGCTCTTGGAGGCTGTGCATTTCCACACACATCTGGATCATGTCCCACGCACCTAATGCCATGTTCTTATGGCCACGTGTACACACAGATAGGAAACACATAGCTCTGCACAACTCATCTTTTAAAATTTTGACAATATAGAATGCATTTCCTTCTGAGTCCATGGAAATATTACTTTTTAAAAATAAGCATGTGGTATTAGCTGTCTCTGTAATAGTGCTATGGAATAAACAGCCAAGCAATTTGAGGGGCCCAAGAATGAGTGTTTCTTGTCTATATACTTGGGGTTATAGCATCCCCATGGGTTTGCTTGTATGTGTTGGAGGTCATCTGACTGCCAGCTGATTCAAGAGGGCTCAGACTATGGATGACTTCTTATGCTGTGTGTCTCTCCTCCTCCACTGAGTCAGCCTGGATAGGTCCTTATAGAGAGTACAGAGACCCCAGAACCTGCAGGAGAAATTATGCAAATGCTTCTTTAGCTGCTTCTTGTATCATGTACAGTAATGTTCTACATCAGTAGTCACCAAAACCAGTCTCATAGCTGACCCCAGAGACAGAGAGAGAGTAGCAGAATTACATGGCAAAGGAAAAGGACATAAGAGGGTTAAAAAATTGAGGTCATTTTTACAAACTTATCACAGTACCGATAAGTCCATTATTTACTCAACCAGTTGCCAATTATTGCCCATTTTAGTTCTTTCTAGAATATTAGTAGTTACTAGTATTATTATTTTAATCTTCTGCTGCAATATACATTTTCATGTATTTACCTTTATACTATGCATATTTGCATTAGTTTTTATGGGAAACAATTACCAAAGCAGACATATTACATCAGATATTTCATTAGAATTAAAATTGTTATAGCTAATTTCATTTAAAAAATGTGTACTGATCCATATCTATGGCAAACATGGACTAAAATATCTGTTTACCTACATCTTGGTCAGATGAAACCCAGAGATGTTGTTATTGTGGTTTATGTAATAGAATAAAAATATAATTCTTGAACTTTCAATTTCATCTTCAACATATAAAGAACATCTAAAGTATCATTCCCACAACAAGAAAAATATGGACAAATAAAAAATCAATGGCTTTCTTTGACCTAACAGATAACTGAGTTTGCAGGGCATTACATTTAGAGACACAGGCCACATAGAGAGTAGCAGGAGAAATCTGCCTCCCTGACATACAAGCCAGTGAAGTCAGAAGGCTGGTGCTAGTAGCTCTTTGTAACATCAAACACAGCATGTTTGTCTTTTAACCAAAAATCATAGGACATGACAAAAGACAAGAAAGAAAGGAATTTAGAACAAGGAAAGCCAAATTCGTGTATGGTACAAATATTGGAAACATCAAAAAGCAATTTAAAATGACTACGAGTAATGTGATTAAAGATTTAATTAAATAGTAGGTCATGTGCAAGGATAGATGGGTAATGTAAGTAGAGACATGAAGACTCTAGAAAATATTCAAAAATGCTAAAAATCAAAACTATACAAAATCATAAGACTTTTGGAAAAGATGCAAAAGTGAAAGAATGCCTTCAATGAGCTGATCACCAAACTCAATATAGCCAAAGAAAGAATAAATGACCTTGATAATAGGTCAATAGAAATTTCCCAAACACGACTGCAGGAGAAAAAATAATGAAGAAATAAATAGATCAGGATAACTTCTAAAAGTGTCTCTCACACAGACACAGGAATACCAGAAAGAGAAGTAAGAGAAGATAGAACTGAAGAAATATTTGAGGTAATAAAGGCCATGAACTTTTTATAAGTTGTGACAGACATAAAACACATTTAAAGCTCAGAGAACACTAACCAAAATGAATAAAAACATTCAAACACTTATACATAATCATGTATTAAAAGTGCAAAAAATCAAAACCAAAGAAAAACCTTGAAATAATCTAAGGGGGGATTACCTTAACACACTGCAAAACTCAGATCAGAATGACAGCAGACTTCCCATCAGAAACCATGAAAGAAAAGAGAAAGTGGGACAAAATATTTAGCCTTGAAAAATGAAACCACCAATCTAACATTCTACATTCAGGGAAATTAGCCTCTAAAGTGAAGGAAATATAAAGGCTTTCTCAAATAATGAAAATCTGAGGAGATTTTCTGCCAATAGATGTGCCCTTTCTGAAATGGTAGAAGAAGTTCTCCAGGTAGAAGGAAAATGATGAAGGTCAAAAACTTGGATTTGCATAAAGTAAAGAACTCTAGAGAAGGAAGGAATGAGAGTAAAATAACATCTCTTATTTTTGTTTCCCTAATTGATCTGAAGATAATTGTTTATTTAAAGTGGTAATAGTAACTTTGCATGAGGTGATTACAGAATACAAAGGAAGAAGTGAATGGCAGTAATGTCCACCCTGATGAGAGGAAGGACAGGGAGGGATCAGGGGCTGTCTGTTATAAGATGCCTGTAGTACTTGCTAAGTGAGACAAGTGCTACTTGGAGGTGGACTTAGATTACTTAAAAATGCATATCGGAACTCCGGGTTGACCACTAAAATGTTTTGTTTTGTTTTTAAAAAAAAGATTTATAACTGATATGCCAAGAAAAGAGATAAAAGGAAATTATGAAATTTTTCAATTAAAAGTATAGAAAGTATAATCATAGGGGAAAGAAAGAAGCTAATAATAAATATAACCAGAGAAAATAATTGCAAGAGTGGTAGCAATTAATCCAAATATCACTTTAAATGTGAATGGCCTAAATAGATAAATTAGAAAACATAATTATCAGAACATATTTCAAAAGTGAATCAGAACTTCTATTTTTTATCTAGAATAAAACATCTTAAATATTAAAATATAAAAATTAAAAGCAAAGAAAAGGAGAAATATTTGTCAGGCTGACACAAATCAACAAGACAGTTGGAGAGGCTATATTAATTTCAGGTGAAGAAGACTCCAGGACAAGAGAATGTAGCCAGGGTGAAGAGGAGAGATGCATAATGATAATGCATGCAGTTCTCCAAGAAGGCACATAGTTCTAAATCAAAATACATGAACCAAAAGCAGATAGAACTGAATGGAGAAAAAGATATAGCAACATATTCTTGAAATGTTAATATCCCTCTGCCAGAAATTAATAGACCAAGTAGACAAAAAAACAATAATAATGTAAATGATCCCAACAGCACTAATAATCCACTCAATCTGGTTGACTCTAATAGAATGTTCTCTCTAACAACAGCAGAACACACATGCCTCTCAAGCTGATATGGGCCATCCACCTTGAGAACCTGCATCTGTGCCACACAGCACATCACCAACTTGAAAGTACCATGCATCACACAAAGTGCGTTCTCAGGTCATGATAGGATCGAATTCGAAATCAATAAAAGAAAAAGGATTGAAGATCTCTGATTATTTGGAAATTAAGGAATGCGCTAAGTGACCTATGGGTGTGTCTGTGGGAGTGTCTCAGAAACAAATAAGGACTTGAATCAGAAGGGCGAGTGAGAGACCTATTCTCACCAGTCTGCACCTTGCAATCCACCTGAGGTCTGACATGCAACAGAAAGGCAAAGAGAGTAAATGTTGTGTCTTCTAGAGCCAGGACGCCCACCAGGCACCTTCTCCTGCCCTTGAGCACCAGAGCCCCAAGTTTGTAGGCCTCTGTCCTTGGGTGGAGAGTTGCACCATCTTCCCCCTGGCCCTCGGGTCTTTGGACTTACATGGAATTATACCACTAGTTATCCTGGGTCTCCAACATGATGCCGCAAATATATTTAAATTTGTAAGATCAAAATGACATTAAAAAGAACTAATGGCTTACCTTTGGAGCATGTTAAAGAACACATTCATTACCCTGACAACTGGTAAATAAAACAAAAGAATAATAATAAATGGATGAATAAATAAACAACCTGTGGGTCAAATGAGATGTCTTAATTGAAAGTACACTTCTCACCGCAGTAAAGGAACTTAAAAATGGAAGAGGTCCAAGGGTGTGGGGTGAGGCGACAGCAGCCCTTAGAGAATGACAGCCCGGAGTAAGCGGGGAGAGGAGAGAGGCCAGAACAGTGACCTGCACTTGCACCTTCGGAGTCTAGAGAAATAAGAGATGTTTTAGCCCAAATCAAGCAGAATAACTGAATTCACAACAATTAAAGCAAAAATTAATAAAATTGGAAATAGGAAAGCAAAGAAGAAAATCAATAAAGTGTAAAAATTCCTTGAAAAGATAATAAAGTCTTTGAAACTAGTCAGTGTAATGAAGAAAAAAGAAAACAGACATTGTCAATATCACAAATGGAAGTGTGACCGGCGCTGTTGAAACTACAGACTTTAAAGGATGATAAAGGGATACTCAGAACTGCTGTGGGCCCACAAGTCTAATGATGGAGATGAGGGGCCCCAATACCTTGAAGGAAATTCCAAACCTCACACAAGAAGTTACAGGACTGGAGTCATCACATAGTCCCATATTGATAGGAACAGTAGATAAAAGTGATACCTATTAATATTTATTAAATTTATTCAATCACTCATTAGTAATCCTCAAATAAGGGGCTCGGCGCCTGTGGCTCAACAGGCTAAGGTGCCAGCCACATACACCTGAGCTGGCGGGTTCGAATCCAGCCCGGGCCCGCCAAACAACAATGACGGCTGCAACCAAAAAATGGCCGGGTGTTGTGTTGGGCGCATGTGGTCCCAGCGACTTGGGCGGCAGAGGCAGGAGACTCGCTTGAGCCCAGGAATTGGAGGTTGCTGTGAGCTGTGATGTCACAGCACTCTATTCAGGGTGACAGCTTGAGGCGCTGTCTCAAAAAAAATAATTAATAATCCTCAAATAAGAAGGCATGACATTCAGAAGACTCTGTGGTGAGCTCCATAAAACATTGAGAGAAAACTGCACTTCTTCAAGCGCTGCTGTCACATAGAAACAGAAAGGATGCTTTTTAACTCATTTTATGGGGCAAGCTTTATCATAATAGGAAAACCAGTAAAGAAATTCCATTAACAATAGTATAGACCAACATCTTTCATGAGCATAAATGCATAATCCACGATATATTAGCAAATATAATCCAACAATGTATCAAAAGGATTATACATCAAGAACAGGGGGATTTATGGTAGGTATGCAAGCCTGATTCAACATTCAAAAATCAATTAGTATAATCCCCCAAATCAATAGGCGAGAGAAGCAAATATCATGATCATATCAATTGATGTAGTATAAGCAATTGGCCACATCCAACAACCATTCAAAATGAAAATTCTCAGCACGTTAAGAGTAGAAGGGAACATTCTGAACTTAAGAGAAGGATTGCACACCTCCAAACACACACACACGCACATGCACACATGGCCACGCATACACACATACATGTGTGTACACACGCACACGCGCACACATACGTGCATGTACACACGCAAACGCGCACACATACATGTGTGTACACACATGCACACACATACATGTGTGTACACATGCACACACGCACACATACATGTGTGTACACACACACATGCACACATACATGCATGTACACACACATGCACACACACATACATGTGTGTACACACGCACACGTGCACACATACATGCATGTACACACACATGCACACACACATGCGTGTACACACGCACACACGCGCACATACATGCATGTACACACACGCACACACATACATGCGTGTACACACGCACATGCACGTACACACACATGCACACACACATACATGTGTGTACACGCACATGCACGTACACACACATGCACACACACATACATGTGTGTACACACACATGCACACACATGTGTGTACACACGTGCACATACATGCATGTACACACACACACATACATGTGTGTACACACGCACATGCACGTACGCACATGCACGTACACATGCGTGTACACACGCACACACGCGCACATACATGCGTGTACACACACATGCACACACACATACATGCGTGTACACATGCACACGTGCACACATACATGCGTGTACACACACACATGTGCACCCGTACATGTACTCAGAGACCCGTAGCTAGCACTGTACAATTAACGCCCTAGTTGTGAGGAATACAGCAAGGATGTTCTCTCACTCTTTCTATGTACTGAAGTTGTAGCTAGAGCAATAGTTTAAAAATACACATATATATTTGTGTACACACACACACACACAAGTCCAAAAAATTTCACTTGCAGGTAACATGATTGTCTCTGCATGAAATTCCCTAAATCTACAAAATTTCTCAGAAGTAATAACCAAGTATAGCTAGATTACAAAATCAACATACAAAAGTCCATTGTTTTTCTATATATCAACAGCATGTGAAAGGTTATGAACACTAGTGAAATAAAGCAAAGAAAGTTTAAATATAGGGGTTCATCTTGTTAAGACAACAATTCTTCCCAACTTGATTAATCTGTCCATTCAGTCAATACAATTCCAAGAAGAACCACTTTATAGATACAAACAAACTCATAAAGATTATCAACCTAGAACAGCCAACGTGATTCTGAAGAAATACAAAACCATGGAGAACGCATGTGACTCCCACTGTCTGACCTCAAAGCTGACAGTGCTCAAGGCAAAGACTCCCACTGGTAAAAGGTAACACAGGTGGAGAGTGAGCACTGGGGTCAGAGCAGACCCAAACACAGACATTCAACTAGCTAACTAGAGCACAGGATCATGGGGGGTCAGAGCAGACACAGACAGAGACACAGACATTCAACTAACTAACTAGAGCACGGGATCATGGGGGGTCAGAGCAGACACAGACAGAGACACAGACATTCGACTAACTAACTAGAGCAAGGGATCATGGGGGGCTCAGAGCAGACACAGACATTCAACTAACTAACTATAGCATGGGATCATGGGGGCTCAGAGCAGACACAGACACTCAACTAACTAACTATAGCAAGGGATCAAGGTGGGTCAGAGCAGACCCACAACAGACATTCAACTAACCAGTGCAGTGGGGCTCGGTGAGAGCTCAGAGCAGACCCCCACACATACATTCAGCTAGCTTATTTTTAAAACAGGTGCAAAGACGATTTAAGGGAGACATAATCGCCTTTACATGGTGTTAGAACAACAGACATCTACATGCAGAAATTAATTCAGATGTAGACTTTATACTTCTCACAAAAATTATCTCAAAGTGAATTATAGATTTAGTGTAAAATGTGAAAATATATCACTTTTAGAAAAAAATAAGACAATTTGTATGACCAAAAGCTTGGCCATGAATTTTAGACACAAACTAAAAGTGCCATCAAAGAGTAAGTTTGACTTTGTTAAATTAAAACCTTCTTCTCTGTAAAAGACACAGTATGAGATTACAAGGAGAAAGCCACAGGTGGGTGAAATCCTGGCAAGACACACTCCTGGGCATATACCTAGCTGATTGAAACTCATGTCCACACAAACACCTACATGAAAATGTCCATAGCACCTTTTTAATAAAATAATTATTAAAAACTGGATGCCTGCCCTTTAATATGTGGATGAACAAATGAATGAAATGAACAATGAAACAAACAATGAGATATTACTCAGAAGTAAAAAGAACCCATGAAACTTTCCAAACGCACGGAATATTTTAAAATTTATACACCGTAGTGAAAGAGGAAGTCTGGACATTCTATATACTGTATGATTTCATCTACATGGATATTCATACATGGCTATACATACGCAGATAAACACACATGGATTTGGACACATGTACACAGATAAACACACGTGGATTTGGACACATGGATATACACATTTGGTACCATAGTAGTGGATACGTGACATCTGGCATTTGTGAGCTTTATAATACAACGAGGAAGCCTTAAAAGAAGCCTTATTTTCCTTGTTATAAAGCACAAACAAGTGCACATGGACAGAGGGACTGCGTTGTAGTTGATAACATTTCCCACGTGTGCACAGGTTAGCAGTGCTGAAGTCACTGTGTGTGGACGCTGGAAAGGACCCATTGATAAACGGATGGCAAGTCGTGAGGCCTGGATTTCCCACTGCTGGACGGCCACGGATAGGGGAAGGGTGAAGAGTCTGTCCAGTATTGGACTAGAGCTGAGACATCACGGGGCGCATGTCCAGCTTCCCATAGCTATAAACCGTCCTGTGTGTGCATGGGCCAGTGTACACACCTGTATTTCTTCACTGCATCAGCTGAGGGAGCTGCTGGCTCTCCAGCGCAGGGAGCGTACCTAGCACCTAATCTTCTTTACAGATGAAGGGAATCGGTAGGAAGACACATCAAGATGAGCTCTGAGCATATCGTAATTCTAGAAAGTCAAGAAGTATACAGTGTTCACATGCACACATGTGAACCGTGCCCCAGAGGGGCACTGGAACTAATTGAAAGAATTAACAGTGTCTGGGGCCTCTTGCTTGAGCTAGGCAAAATACAGCAGTCCTGGGTTATATCCCAAAGTATAAAATGAAGGTCCATGACCTCAAACTGATGCAAATAATTGATTTCATAAGTAACAAATGGGGAAATGGATAAATCTATGCAGAAGAATTCCAAAAAATTTATACAGAGACTTCACCTTCCAGGAAATGGAGCCTAACTCCCCACTCCTTGAGTATGGGTTGTGTTTAACAACTTTCTTCCAAAGAATATTGCAGGGAAGGGTGTGGAGAGAGTGACTTCACAACAGAGAAAACTGACAGAGGCAAGCTCAGCCAGGTGGCCACGTTCTCAGTCAGTAGTACTACCCTTGACATGAAGGGGAGGGTGGCAGTGTCCCTGGGTACCTGACCGTACCAGCAGGCTGACGAGAGAAGCATCAGGTGAATCGAATTGAGAGATGTTCTTTAAAACACTTGGCCCCAAAATCGTCATGACCATCAAAAACAAGGAAAATGAGAAACATTCTCACAACCAAGAGGAGGCCAACGAGACATGAGGACCAAATGTACTGTGGGACCTTGGATGAGTCCCAGCAAAGGACAAGTGTCCCCAGGAAATGCTAAGGTTGTGTGTGTGGGCTTCGGTTAATAACAATGTATCAATATCAATCATGTATATGTGGCAAACGTAGCTTGCTAGGGTGGGGTGTTAATTAGAGAGGAAAGGAAGGTTAGACATGAGGAAAATATCTGTATTGTCTTTGCAAATTTTCTGTAAATCTAAAAGTAACCTTCAGATAAAATGCGTACTAAAAACAAATTATTAATTTAGTGTTTATACATATATAAGTTAGTAAGAACATAATTCCTTCTGAAAATATATAATGACAGAGATGGATAGAACTAAAGAAATAGACAGGAAAGCTTTAGATTGCCTTTCAGCTGTTTCCCAGAAACTTGCATTTGGTGGTCATTCTTATTTGTTTAGGATAAGCAAATATTTAAGAGTTAATTTTATGTGATACTGATACAATCCTTCTTGCCCCAGGGTAAGTTTCTGATACATTTCGTACTGCTTCTGTGTAGCTAAATCAAATAAAAATAAGTCATAATTGGCCTCAAAATAATAACTCCCAGCATCTGAAGGACAGTCATAACAGAAGAGGTAACCTCAGCACAGTCCACCAGCAGCTGGAGCAGCAGAGCCCTGAGGATGGCCGGCGTGTCCCCAAGGGCTGCACCTCCCCAGCTACATGGGAACTTGTGCAGGACAGCAGCTTGTGCCACCTGATCTGTTCACCCTGAGACACAAGTTTATATAAACTCAATTACTTACACGACCAGGACCAAAGATTTCTGCAAAGGAGCCTCTCATCTATTCTACTAAGTTTTCTGCCAAACCTCAGCATGAGTTTTGTTTTCTCTAAAAACTACCATTTCCATATAATTGGATTAACCCAGCATGTGACCATATCCAGATGTCGAAGCTTTTCAGATTGGGTAGACCACTCACGTGACCTCAGGCTTCTCTCATAATATTCTGGAAGTTGGAATTGAGTAGTGGGCTAGAGATTGCCTTAGGGATCCTCAGCAAGTTACAACTGTTGATGGGAAAAAACAAGAACAAAACAAAATAAAGAACACCCAGTGTTTAAGTCAAGTTTTGAATAGTCAAGGTCAGAGATCAAGAAACAATTTGTGTAATGATTGCTTGCAGCAACCTTTAACATTTCTAAGATATACAGAAGGGAAAAAAATTAGAAATTCTTATTGTTAAATTGAGGGTATTTATTTAAACTCTGAAGTCTCCTTTTAAAAATATTTCCACTGTCTGAATCGAGCATCTTATTTTCTCAGCATTGTTCATCTAAGAACAGTCACCAAGCCCACTCTGCTGCAAACAGGCGGATCCTGAGCACAGAAGCTCTCACCCCACAACTGACGCTACCACACAGGTAGAAGTGCATGTGTGGGAGAGAGGAACAGAATTATGAGAAAGCAGAAGGAAATATTACTTTTAACTGGGCAAGAGGATGACGGAGCTTTCGTGGGAAAAGTCGTATTGGAATTGAACTAGAATTCCGGACCCGAAGAAGTTTCTTCGAGTGAAGGGGACCTTTGCCTGTGAGCTAACTTACTCTAAGTTACTTGGCACCTTGAGAACTAAATCTGGGACTTTGCCAGAAGCTGAGATTATCATATCATATTTGGGACACAGTGATTAGAAACCAGTACTGGTAGGGGTGAGAGACAAGTGTCTCTAGATGCAGCTCTGCGGGGAAACCGTAGGGTCATCCATAGCCTTTGTGAAGAAGAGGCAGCTTCACTAATTAAACGTTCAAAACCTAACACTTTCTCATACTGCACGTGGAACTGCCCACCAGCCCTCCTGGTAAGGCTGCAAACTTAACACACCAGGCCCCACAGACAACTTTAGAAGGCCTGGCTCCCAGGTACCCGGTCTCTGGTTTCTGGTCCCCGACCAGGAATGCTTGCACAGAGGACAATTTTTCCACAGACCATTGATAGAGGAATGGTTTGAGGATTATTAAGAACATTCCATTTATTGTGCCCTTTATTTCTATGATTATTACATTGAAAGATACGGTAGGATCTCTGTAAGTTGGCCACCCAAGGGCTGTAACAAACTGGTCTTCATAGGGAGGTGGTCACGATAATGAACTAGGCGTGCTGTACAGGTATGTGCATGTGGTAGATGTCCAGTCTGTGAGAACTGGGTCAACTTTAGGAGGTGGTCAGTGAAGGGTGGTGGTCAGCTACGGAGGTTCTACTGTATAATGAAATAAGTATACAACTCACCATAGTGCAGAACCAGTGGGAGGGCTGAGCTTGTTTTCCTGCAACTGAATGGTCCCACCTGTGACCTCAGCCCACCTCAGATCATTAGGACGTAGAGTCTCATAAGGAGCTTCAACCCAGGTCCCTCACAGAGCAGGTTCCAGTAGGGTCCCTGCTCCTGTGACAACCCAGAACCCTCACACAGCAGGTTCCAGTAGGGTCCCTGCTCCTGTGACAACCCGGGTCCCTCACACAGCAGGTTCCAGTAGGTCTGTGCTTTTATGACAGTCTGATGCCCTCACTGACCCCAGCTGTAAAGAAAGTTGGGGACGTCTCCTGGCCATAGTGCAGCTCAGATGTTGAGTGCCCCACTCTACTCACCACTAGGTTTGAAATCGTCCCATGAGGCTTGTTTCCCTGGCAGCCACGCCCCCGAGCGGCATCACCCGCCTCTGACGGCCTCCTGGGTCAGTCCCCCACCACTGTTTCTCTGGCAAAGAGCTTTGTAGCTGGGGCCAAAACAAACTCAGAAAGATAACAACAGAAATCAAATAAAGCAAAACTCCGTTTTGTGTTGAACATGCGAATTTTCCTGAGTGAAGCCACTCTTTCCGGATGTCTGGCATCACTGCAGTCACGCTCTTCCCCCTCCAGCCCATCCTCCAGGCACAGTGGGTCTCTGGTGTCCTGCGTCGCTCTTGCTGCCCCATGAAGGTGGGGTGGTTTTGCAGAGCATCTTCAGTAACCAACTAAATGTTTGTGTAACTTGAAGGCTTCACTCTGGAATATTTGCCTTGATGTGAGTCTCTTCTTCTGCCTATACAGGCAGGGTGAGATTTCTGAGAGCTAATTAGCAACACGTCTCTGTCATAACACTTGGTGGCAACATATGCCACAGTAACACTTGATAACTGGCAAGACAGATCCAGGATCTTTAGGCAAAGAAGGGAATGCAGAAGCGATCCATCCATCACATAGTGGGCCGCCCGAAAAGTAAAAATCAATGAATGCCAGACATGGCTTAGTACAACAGGTTAACGCTTGGGGTCAGATTAAAGTGCTGTGATGTCAGATGCATGAATTTATCCTTAAACACATGCAATAATGCTTTGTGGGCATACATCTACTAAGTACTTTGCCCGCTAACACTACTTTGCAGATGAAGAAACTGAGGCACGAGAAGGCTTTATCCAGGGTCACAAAGACCTGTAGAGGATGTTAAAGGTCAGCGGGTTCTCAGCCCCAAATCTCCAGGCTCTTGGCTGCTGCAGGAGACTGGTTTTCCTCATCAGAGGAGCTCCGATGATGTGCGCTCACCTGCACACAGCCAGTGTGTGGACTCCTGGACTCACCTTCTACCTCAACCACAAGTTACCTTCCAGTACTGAGCGGTTCCCAGAGGCACTCCTCCGGGGAAGGCAAAGTTTGAAATATCTCAGACTTTTAATCTTGAACAAAACCAAGGGACAAAAAAGTGCTGTTTTCTTTCATATTTCTAAGCCTGAGTCTCCTTCTCTGCACCTTCCCGTCCTCGGTGTCCTGGACCCTTCCCGTCAATCTCGGACTGTGCGTCAGCGTGACTGCCCTGAACAGCAAACACGTTCATTCTCTGTCTTTGCTTTTTCTTCCCATGGCCACTCTCCTGGCTTCCTTTGCTGCAGCTGTCTACAAGGGCACCCGTGTCACCATGGTCGTCTTCTCACCCTCTGCCCGGCTCCCCGAGGCCCAGGACATCACCCCCTCCACTCCACCCTGAAGGCAGAGCAGATTCCACCTCTTCTGTGCCCTCTCCCAGGACTTGTGCTCGGATATTTCCTCTTCATCTGCTCTGAGCTCTCATGAAGGCTATGTCAAACAGTTCAATGACAATATTTCAGATTGTATATGAAGTCAGCACATTGTGCCCCATGATTGCACTAACGTACGCAGCTATGATTTAATAAAAATTAACAACAACAACAAAAAGATCCCATGAGGCCTGAGGATTGTCTGGGTCTAGATCCCCGCTCACTCCTGTGTCCTTGCTGTGTCTGTTCCCAGCCCTGACACTTAACTCAACGTCCCCACGATGGTTCCTTCCCCATGCCCCTGAGCCTCTTCCTCACCCCCACTATGTGGCGGCTGACCATGCCTGCAGTTACCCTCCCTCAGTTCACCATCAGTAAGAGCTGAGCTTCTCCCCGAGTGCTCCACCCCTCAGGGGCTACTGCCCGTGGCCACCCCCCTCGGCCAGTGCCTGTTAGTTGTCCTTTGCCATAAACCCTTCAGTGACTTTCCTGGTCTCTCCACCTGCTCTGTGTCTCTTTGCAGGACACAGAGGTTGTCTTCAGAGGGGCTCCCGTCCCCCGCCTCTGGCATGAGATGTTGACACTCCCTCAGCCCTGTATCAGGGTGCTGCCCCCCACCCTTGGCTCCATTGTACAGCTGCCCACTCCATCCCTGGGTCCAGCCCCTTGGACCAGTTGTCCTTTTCCCAGACCTAGCTCTGCCCCTTGGACCTGCTATTGTCTCCTGTTGGAAAGGCACCTCCACTGGGACTCCCTGCCAGGCCTGCTGGGCTGGACTTTTCTCTCTTCCTGTTGGTACACCCCTCTTCACAACCTGTCATCAGGAGTCGGGGCTCCCTTAGCTGGCCCCCACCTGCAGAGGGGTAGAGCCCAGTCTCACCCGTGCCCCTCCCAGCTCCACGCACACAGGGATGTGCTGATGCTTCTTGCATGAACAGATACATGTTAGGGTACAAAGCTGCCTGTGCAATTCTGCTACTCTGATCAGACACCCCCAGGCTTTGATTTCCTTTCACCGACTCCCCTGCCTCTGTCCTGCCTGACCAACACATGGAGGGTAAACGTCCTCTTCCCACAGCCAACACTGCACCCAGAGCCCTGCAGAAGCCCAGGACAAAGCCACTCTTGCTGGCCTCTCTCCTATTTCCCGGCTGACTCTTCTATCCACAATATCCTTAGCAAAGCTGAACAGTGTTCAGATTCCAGCCAAGATGACCAGGGACCAGCCACATACATCCATCTTCTGATGACATCCGTTGGGAATTTTTCAATAAGGTAATGGCATGTGAGGAGGGGTCGTGGTGGGATTATGACATAAAAATGCTAAAGACCATGGGGAGATGACCGCACATAAAGTTTTGATTTGGTAATTCAAAGTAATGCAGTTTGTGGTCCTCTGGAGGGAGGGCAATAGCAGCACACAACACGCCTGTGGGCCGTGCCTGAGCAGGTGCACAACCAGAGAGGGCCCGGCCAGCACTGCACAGGCCCTGCTGCTGTTGTTCACCGGCCTCTGTGGGCCACTGAGAAAGTGGCCTGTTCTATTCGTGAGGCTAAAACACGAAAGCTGAGGGAAGCTGCCCAGAAGCAGGTGTCCCCCCCACCCCCGCACACGTTTGTTCCTGCTGATCCCCTCAGCTCAGTACTTCATTCGCAACTCAGTAGGACCAGGCTTTGAAAACCTTGGGCAATCTGAATCCCTTAAAATAACAGCCAAGTCATCAAAACAAGCAAAAATATTTTACCCTGTTTTTAAAATATATCATCTGAGTCTTTCTAGTATAGTCCGTGTGGGTTTCATGGGACATTGCAAGGACCCTCCCTTGGGCCACACACAGGGCCAGGTTCCCATCAGCTTCCTTGTACCCCATCCCTTGACCTCCATCTCTGCCCTTTCTGGGCCTGCAAGGCTCTGCTGCAGCAGAATTCTACTAAATCAGGCCCATAAGAACCTGCAACCTTTGATATCTGACCACCCTTGATATAGGATCACTGTTGACAGGAAATTTTCCAGACAGACTGTGTTATGGTCTGTTATTTCACTTCCAAGAAACACAGTCAATGGTGGAACAGTGTCCCCTCTGATTCACCTGTGCAAGTTTTGGCTTGTCCGTGTTGCTGAGAGGACTCATGTGTTTCCATCTGTCTGGATTTTACGTTTCTTTGTTTTTGTGTATTTCAAAACTTTTGTAATGACCTATTTGAAAAATCTGATCAAATTCCTCTACTGCTGTGATCTGATCCCCCGGCTGGCCTTCAGTTAGAATCCTCCTGAGTTGCTTAGTGAAAATCCCCCCATGCTTCACTTCATGGCCCGTTCCCACCCACTGACCCCTCACTCTGCCCCGGCCACACTTGCCGCTGCCTCACTTGTAGTTAGTCCCCTCTCTCCCCTATCGAGATAGTTTGGACATCCTATGGCAACAGTCCTGAATCAGTCTTTCTTGCTCTTTTAACAAGTATTAGGATACTTAAAATAATAATAATAATATGCAGACAAAACAGATTTTCTACCTTCCTCACAGAAACTGTTATGGGCTTGGGCTCTGCCAGGAGTTTTCGGCTATCAGCATGACCTCATCTCCAACATGACCTCATCTCCAACGTGACCTCATCTCCAGTGTGACCTCATCTCCAATGTGACCTCATCTCTAACGTGACCTCATCTCCGGTGTGACCTCGTCTCCAATGTGAACTCATCTCCAACGTGACCTCATCTCCAACGTGACCTCATCTCCAACGTGACCTCGTCTCCAGTGTGACCTCATCTCCAATGTGACCTCATTTCTAACATGATCTCATCTCCGGTGTGACCTCATCTCCAGTGTGACCCCTATCTCCAATGTGACCTCATCTCCAACATGACCTCGTCTCCAACGTGACCTCATCTCCAACGTGACCTCATCTCCAATGTGACCTCATCTCTAACATGACCTCATCTCCGGTGTGACCTCATCTCCAGTGTAACCCCATCTTCAATGTGACCTCATCTGCAATGCAACCTCGTCTCCAATGCGACCTCCTTTCTAATGCGACCACATCTTCAACATGGCCTCATATCCAGTGTGACCTCATCTCCAATGTGACCTCGTCTCCAGTGTGATCCCATCTCCAACGTGACCCTGTCTCCAATGCAATCTTGTCTCTAACGCGACCTTGCCTGCAATGTGACCTCATCTCCAATGTGATCTCATCTCCAACATGACCTCATCTCCAAGCTCTGTGACCAGGCACATCTGACCTCAAGGACAGAGAGTCTTTAAAATCATTTTTCTCCTGAAGTCCCAGTTACTTGGGAGGCTGAGACAAGATAATGGACTAAGCCCAGGAGCTGCTTAGTCCCTAGAGGTTGCTGTGAGTCATGATGCCATGGCAGTCTACCAATGGTGGCAAAGTGAGACTCTGTCTCTAAAAAAAAATCATTTTTCTTTCCACCATCCTGCTTATCTATGCCATTGTTTCAGCTCTTGGGCACAATTTTAAGTATAAAATATAAATGGAGATAAAATGTCCATAGAATCTCTTTGGAATATTTTTCCGAAATCAGAGAGTTGGGTGACAGGTAGCATGACAAGTTGTCTCCCTCTACATGGGGAAATGTAGGTGTCCCCACTACAGAGTGTTCGGGTGATTCAGCATCTTGGAAAAGTTACATGCAGAATGTTACCTCTTTCCTCTCCTATTTTAAGTACCTGTTTTCAGTTATAATAGAATGTCAAGTTAATTTACTATATAAATGCAAAAGTTTATTTTAATTTTACATCTTTGAAGGTAATCTTGAACAATTGGATGAAAATATTTCAGATTGTATATGAAGCCAGCACATTGTACTCCAAGATTGCACTATTGTACACAGCTATGATTTAATTTAAAAAAAAGAAATAAATAAAAAAGTACAACATATTTCTACTACTCAAGGCTGCATAAACACCTCACCCTCTTACAAAAATGGAATCAATATATTTTTTGCTGTAATTTCTATAAGGAAACTATTCTTAATAGACTGAGAAGCTTTTATCTTTGGTGGGAATATTCTTAACTCAGTAATATCAGGTAGTGGTTAGCACTACTCCTTACATTTTATAACAATTTAGAAAATATAGAATTAGGAATATAAAGAAAAAACTTGGGTTTATACCTATGCTTAAGGAATTGAAGCATTTATTTGAATAACTGAAGTCAAAAAACATCTCTTGAGAAAGAGGAAATCACTCTATTGAATACCATAGCTGAACTCTTTTAAACATAACGGAGGATCCCTTAAATAATTTTTAACTTACTACCCTTGGAAGTTCTGACTCACTAGGTCCTGCATTTTGGAAAAAACATTCTCTAATCATTGTTATGATGGGCTTGCCTGACAGCCCCTGACCCAGATGAGTGGGTGCCTGCCTATCCACAGAAACCACCCCCTTAGCTGTGGCTAAGGCCACTGTCTTTCTGTTTCTAATAAACTTAAATGCAAGGAAGAATGATGACATATGGGGTAGTTACGCGTTTTGTACCATTAGAGCAGGGGTCCTCAAACTTTTTAAACAGGGGGCCAGTTCACTGTCCCTCAGACCATTGGCAGGCCGGACTATAGTTAAAAAAAAAAAAAAACAAAACTATGAACAAATTCCTATGCACACTGCACATACCTTATTTTGAAGTAAAAAAACAAAACGGGAACAAATACAATATTTAAAAAGAAGAACAAATAAAGTTAAATCAATAAACTTACCAGTATTTCAAAGGGAACTATGGGCCCGCTTTGGGCTAATGAGATGGTCAATGTCCAGTTCCATATTTGTCACTGCTAGTTGTAACAAGTGATGCAAGTGTGCATCAGTTAGTCTATTTGGTTGGAGATTTCAGATGTTTCATTTTAGAAAATGTCTGTTCACAGACGTAAGTGCTGCCAAAGATGGTTGCCATGTTGAGTGCATGGTTCCTGAGATTAGGGTATGTCTCAGAGGGGAGAGATGCATAGAAATTAGGAAGGCTGCTTGACTTGAATGCATCTTTCAGAGAGTCACAATTCTGCAGTTCAGCCAGTTCCATTTGGTAAATTGTATCCGCATTTTCTTCTTAAAACAGGTCACAACACTAAGCTTTTGGCCCGTTCTGCCACTGTACAAGCTACAAATGGTTGCTGAGCAGCAGAGGGGTGCTCTTTCATAGCATGTCTGAAAAGTGAATAAAAGTGCATATAAAACGAATATTCAAATAGTTTCCATATGAACACAGATAACTGTGACCTCATCTCCTAATCTTACATATTGCTGCATCTTCGTCAACCTTACTCTTACAAAGGCATTTCAAAAGTAGCAATAATTAAGTTAAATGGTCCCCCCCAAACCCTTAATTAAAGCTAAACTCACAGTTAACAGCTACAGAATGATATGTACACATTAATACTAGCTGAAGCACAAGTTGCTGGGTGACATTTCATTCCACTTTCCCAAGCACAAGACACAGGCAGAGTGCCAACATCCTGCTCTTCTACTTTGGGTAGGTAATTGGGGTTCTGGATTTGCTGCACGAGTTGCCACATCGGTCCTGACATCACATAGTAGATTGTCGGCCTCTG
>CAUYRH010098751.1:0-90351 GCA_963574655.1 Perodicticus potto
GTGATTAAAAGGCCATGTAGGCTATGTTAAATAGTTCAATGAAAATATTTCAGATTGTATATAAAGTCAGCACATTGTGCCCCATGATTGCACCAATGTACACAATTATGATTTAATAAAAATTAAAAAAAAAAAAGAAAATTCCAAAATATCAACTTTGGTTCAGAGTTACATCACAAAATTCTGTATCCTGAGTATAATTGGTACTTAAATTAATGCCTCCTTCACATACGTGTGCTTTCATATTTGTTATTAGTACATGATTATAACCTCTATGGTATTCAAAGGAGATAAACACCCAAATAGCAAATAGGCCACTGAGTGATAAGATTTGCACCTTAGGACAATAATTAATCATTTGAGGGTTAAGAAATATCTCAAAGCATGAGGGCAGTCTTATTTTTCTTGACCTCATATAGGTCTTTTATCTCAAATCAATGCTTTTGGCTGTCATTGTTAATGATACCTGAAATTACTTTGTAGGAGATTGTGACTTCACTTCATGCTGATGGTGTGTACCAATTCATTGTCTACAAAGATTTTTTAAAAAAACATTTTTTATGGAAGTGACATTTGTTGAAATTTAATTTCCTACTGCAGTGTTTGGGCAGGGCAGTCATTAACAAAAATGTTTTAGGACCTTAAAATCACTTCTCTTTCTGTTTGAATGTCTAATCATTGTACAAAAGAACAACATAAAAGGTTACTTCCTGTGCAAGCTGCTAATTAGACAACAAGAAGATATTTTAAAACAGTTGAATCACTGTGGGTCTTATGTTATAAATATTTTCATTTGTTGTTTGTCAGGATATTGTTATTGGAAAGCTCTGGTTTTGATCTGCCTGAACAAAAGGTATATTTTCTGTATAAGAAGCATTTAGAAAATAATACATTATGAATGCTGTTGACACTTTATGAGGTTATGTGGATTCATATTACTGTTACAAGATATAATTGAGGGAAAAAAGACCAAAACCTCAATAAAAGTTGAGGCAAACGTAAGTGTTACGATGTAATCGAAATAAAAACATTTTATAATTTTGCCAAAAAAACACAA
This sequence comes from Perodicticus potto, assembly GCA_963574655.1. Lineage (NCBI taxonomy): Eukaryota > Metazoa > Chordata > Mammalia > Primates > Lorisidae > Perodicticus > Perodicticus potto. The sequence goes on from CAUYRH010098751.1 coordinate 1,058, forward strand.
ATTTATGCAGAGAGCCTTCTGGGTACTTAATCTTAACTTCTCTAGGGAACATAGCCCAGGAAATGCCTCTAATATGTACTCCATGGGAGAGCTAGAATTTTCCAGAGAAGTTCTGATCTTACCAGCATTTAAACAACATAAAGAAATTGCTTTTATTATTGGTTAGGTATCAAAGAGTCTGTTTCCTAGGCTCATACATTCTTTCATTTTCCCTTTATTGTGCTTGCTCTGTTCCTGGCATTATACCACTGTTAGTAATGATAACCACGGCCATCAGTCTCCTACTATCTAGTTGGAGAAGGGAAAATGTATCATCAAATAATCTTAATAAAGTGCAGTAAATGCTGAACTAGAGATACCATCAGTATGATGAAGAATAGAGTAGGTAGAATCTATACCTTGAAGGATCTCTGAAGACTTTAAATGGCATGTGTTAATTCAAAGAAAAAATGAAAATTCATAAGAAGGTCAGTATATTGTAGGCTAAAATCACAGCTATGCAAAGGCCCAGAGGTATTGAAAGAACTTGAGATGTTTGAGGACCCTATTTGGATATGTCACTGCCTATTTCATATTTGGAAAGCTGGGGGAGATGAATTTTGTAGATAGGGCCAGATCATAAAAGAATTGGTAAGCCAGGTTCAGGAGACTTTCTTTCTATTGGGATTGGAAATGACCCAGGAAGGGAAGTATATAGTCAGATCACTCAGAAATAGAATTCTAACCTCAGGAGGGAAGAAGGGAGGTTGAGACTGTGCTCTTTCTCGCTCTTTAAACTAAACCAAGAAATTTGTTTGGTTACAGAACATATTTCATGTAGGAAAAATCCTGAGAGTTTGATTGCAGTGAAATTTGTTTTTAATCAGTACCGTTGATGCTCCCTTGCTCTCCTGTCACACATTAAATTTAGAATGTGGGAACATATATCCATATGTTTGAGCATCTGTCTTATGTAAAAGAACTTTTCTGGGTTGTCATATACTAAAGAAAAGAAGGAGTGCTCCAAATAAATATAATCCAGCAAGTAAGTAAAGACAGAAGTTATGCTGTATACTCTATTTTTTCTTTGTTTTACAGAGTCCCTGAAATGTAGAATATTTTAGGCAAGAATACCTTTCATAGAAGGCAAAAATAGGGAAGAATGAGTCACTTTATTAAATATTAAAGTAAATGATCAGTTAAAATATCTTGGAAACCTTTCTATATTAGCATGTACCAAACTGCTTTGCTCTTTTAAATTTTTTTTTAAGTGACTGTCTTTTGCATTGCCCAGGCAGACAATGTTCAAGTGCTCTTCCTGCCTCAGGCTCCAGAGTAGCTGGAAAATTTATACCTGACCTTTAACACACTTCTGACATCTACATTTGGGTGGAAATATTGATATATCATAATAATATTGGGAAAAGTTGCAATTTTTAAATATGTTTATGTTCCAGGAATACTTTAAAAAAATAATAGTATAATTGTATTAATTCTGTTACTCACAAGTAGTGAGTTGTTTAAGATTCATGTTCCTAAAATTTATCGTTGACATTATGGACAATAAATTGCTGATTGTTCTTTCCTTTTTAATTAAAAAAAATCATCTTCTTATGTTTCAAATTTGACATGGAGAGTAGTATGGCATTTATCATTTATGTGCTTTATGGTATTTTTAATACATTCATTTATAGTATTGTTCATTGGCAGGGTAGATTTAAATTAAATAAATTCAGTCAGTGCTGTTTAGAATTCAGGCATGAGCTATTGATTACAGTTAGTGCAAAATCACATACCAAAGTTGCATCTGAGTCAGAGAGGAAAGTTTTACCTTTGTTCCCAGTGTAATATCCTCTTGTTCTAATTTGATAAAAGCATTTTAAAATGGATTTGCTGATGGCGTAAAATGTACCTTTGGTCAATAGAAAGGTTAATATTAAATGTGCAAAACATGATAATGTGTATGAAGAATGTGCCTTTCATCCCAGAAAACGGAAGTATTTATCTCCTGCTAAAATCAAGAAAGGCAAGGCAGGTCCCCTGCTGTTTCTTTTAAAAATAATCACAGAATCATTTAATCAAATCCAAGAAAAAGAACAAATGAAGAACCTTTTTCTGCACTCTTCTTTTACAAAATTGTATTTCATGTTGATTTGGGGTGTGCATTAACCATATCTCCTGAATTAAGCATGTGCTGCTTTCTTCCCACTTTTACCTTTTCTCATAGAAGAGAAGAGCAGTTAATCTTTGGATGTAGACTGGTTCCCAGTATTCTGGTTTGACTGCCCAAGTGTCTAACAGCAGTTCTGAATGTGTGAGTCGTGACCAATGAAAATACATCCTGCGTATCAGATATTTACATTACGATTCATAACTGTAGCAAAATTACAGTTCTGAAGTAGCAACGAAAATAATTTTATGGTTGGGGGCCACCACAAAGTGAGGAAATGTATTAAAGGGTTGCGGCATTAGGAAGGTTGAAAACCACTGGGAGAAGGAAAATCGAGCTCTGAGACTACTCAAAGTGCCTTCAAGAGCTCACACCCCATGGAGCTGTGTTTCTGACTGGCTAGCCACATACAAACCTTTTCACAACCATATCCCCTATCTACCTTAAATATTCATGTCTTATAACGTTGTACCATTCAAAAAAGAAGAAAAGATTATTCACCAAAGGGAGGTAGTTTCAACTTAAGGTTCACTGAAACTTTAAAGGGCTATTCTAAGTTAAGTGAGTGCTTTTTCTAAAAACAGAGTATGTCATAAATCTGCACCAGCCAAAGCAGTCAAGAAGATACTAAACCCTGCTGTGCTAGGAATAGACACCATGACAGAGCCCAGGAGCCCAGTTCTCATTCCAGGGAGTGGTGCGCTAAGACTATCATACGTCTGTGCAAGTTGCCCCCTGGCATTGCCCGATACACTGGTATTCAACCCTTCATTTAGGGCTAGTTTCTGAACACCACAACAGAACCTGGATCCCCTTATGTAAGAAGAAATACAGGCGGTTATCAAACATAAGAGAACACTGCAACCAAAAGTGTAAATGATGGGACAGTATCTTGTTTTCCCTACCTGGATAATAAAATCAATAAAAAAGGGCATCTAGTGTTATGAATTAGAAACTTTTTCTGAGGAAGAAATGTAAATTATTTTATCTTTAGAATGTTGTCTAACAGTAGATATAAACTTCAAGTATGATAATCTATACCAGTTCTAGGACTGTATTTTAAGAAATAGTATCCCAAAATATAGATACCGATAGAAAAAAATTGTCCACACTATGTCCAAAAATATTAAAATGAAATAGCTAACAAAGAAGACCTAAAAGAAAGAGTAAAGAATGCAAGTGTCCTTGTGTATCTAAATGGATTGTTCCCGCAGTTCCTCTGAGGTCGGGCCGCGCGTGGGTCTATCTGCTGCCCTTCCTGTCTCTTCTGCGCTTTCACCAGCACCAGACCCACTTTCCTATAGTTTGATCATTTAGTTTAATATTTTAATAAAGCCATTCTTCCTTCCCTATTTCTAACTTTAAAACATTCACTGATCAGTTATTTCCACAAGTTGCAAATTTACCTTTTTTGTATTTTTTGATAGGCATAATGGCAATTTTAAATGAATTTAGGAAAAACTAACAACTTTATCACATAGAGTCTCTCCATCCAGAGTTCAGTATGTTCATCCATCCATTACTTGTCAAGTTTTCCTTTATTTTTCTTAATAGCGTTGTAAATATTTTGTTACATAGAACAAACAAATTCTCGAGGAAAGGGATGAGGTCAATGGGTCTGCGAGCACTGTGTTTCATAGTGAATATGTCTCTCATTTAGTAATTACTTATCTAAAAGCAAAAATCAATCTATTCAGCATTAACATAGACTTAAGATTTATATTTAATAGTCAGGGATCAGAAAGCCAGATTTTTAGTTATGACTCTGCTATTGAATAGTTTTTATATAATGAATTGAACTTTGTGTATCCCCCATTCACAAAAGTACAAAATCAATAGACAACTGAAAATTATGTGTTATGTACTTTAGGTCATAATAAGGAATCTTTTACATAAAAATATGTGTCACTACTTTCTGTAACTTATTTTCTAATCTATACTTATCCAAGATAGTTGATCTGAGTGTGTCAACCATAATAATCCTTTTATTTCTTTGGCATCAAATTCTGTAGAAATTTATAACATGCCTTACTACAAGTAGATGTAGTACAGACTATTCTGAAAAAGACAGTGAAAGTGTAACAAAAGAAAAATATAGTCTGTACCTGTTGATATTTTTTATTAAATGTGTGCTATGTATTGATATTTTTACTTTCATATTATGGTGGAAACCAAAGAAACAATCAAAGCAATAAGCTGATAGGAATTTTTAAAGAATTTTTATTATATTACTATATCTGCAGGCTTAGTGTAATCTAGTGCTACTAATAATTATAATTAGTGATGCAAAATGTCTAATAAGAATAAAATTATTATTTAGCTGTCAACAATAGATTTATGTCAGATTGTCTAATATGGTAGCACCAAAACTAAAAGAAACAATTAAAAAAATGAAACCCATGGATAAATGAGCAATGAACTTAAAACAGTATGTTTATGTTAAATCTCATTTATATTCCCCATCTCCCCTTCTCTCACTCCCTGCTCGCCGCTATCTCCCTGTCTCATCTCTTCCTCCCACTCTCTTCCCTCTCTGTAAAGATAGATAAAATGAACTTATACTTTTATATCTTAAAAGGAAATATAAATAAATAAGTAAATAAATCTCATTTGCAAACATGAGATTATGTGAAAGGAAACTTGCATAAATCAATCTGAGGAAATATTTACCCAAAGGACACTTAAAATTATATTTCCACTAGGTCCTAATTAGCAAAAGTTGCCTCCTTCAGTTAGGCCTTTGCCCAGTTGCCTGTGGGAAAGCATGTACTTTAACATGGCAGTTGGGAAAGCAGGCACTGATTTTGGGCTTCTAGCTAAGAATTCTGTACAAGGAATAACAGGGGATATGAATAAATTATTAAAATTCCCTCACACTAGCAACTAACTCTGCCTCTTCACCACTCTCTTTCAATTTCTTATCTCTCACAGTATCACGGAAGACGCTTCTATCAAAATTTTTATCAAGCCCTAATTTTACTTTCCCTAATTTTGGTCATATTTTGGTCTTGTCTGGATTTGGGAAATAAAGTGCTTAGAAACTCTAAATTTTATTATCAGACATCTAGCCTAAATTATAATGAAAGGGTTTATAAAATCCTCTTAGAAAATAATATTCAGATATAACATTTTTTATAGGAAAACGTATTTTAAGTTTCTCTCTATACAAGTGTCCTTGTGCTAAATTGTGTTTTACTAAATACTTCCTATATTAAAGGCACCATCAAAAACATTGAAATTGTCATAACATTTATACATTGTATTATGTAATTATAGGAATAAGCTTTCCTGTATTTTAAATCAAGAAAGTTTGCCTCTCTTGAATATTGTCTTATCCTGAGATGAATTTTATAATTAATTCCCCTTTATGTTGACTGCTAAAAAGCGTAGAACTTGAGATTATGAAGAGTCTGTAAGCAGTGCCTGAGATTTCATTTACACAAATACTTGTATCAACATAATTTCTCTGCTGCCTCTACTTTTTAAATTAAGTGTATTTCTTAGCTCTTGTAATTGTTATTTGGCTAACTCTTGAGTTTTTCAAGCCACATTTCAACTTTTTTAGAACTAGATGATACATGAATTAGCTCACACCACTCACACCAGTCTTTTGACGTCGCCCAAAGGTTGTGGATTCCTCCTATGTGGCAGTCCCCTCCTTTTTCCTCCACAAATCAGTTGTTTGAAGGACAAGGCATAAAGTGGATACATCATGCTATGAAAAGTCCTTTTAAACAAGTGGTTCTATCTTACTGTTCTAAGTTTGTAACCTCGGTGTCTCTAAGAGTTTTATCTCAGAAACAATACTAGCAATTAGCAAATTTTTTAAATTAGTGGTTATAACGTTCTTCGAACATATAAGCTATATAAATGGAGTTGGCTTATTTAACTCTTGAAAGGTCTAAAAGAATGAAAGCTAACGTAGATAGCTTTTTGTAATCAGAAAAAAAAAGGGACAACTCTTGTTGAGGCGTCTTTTCAATATGTATGTGTCTCTCTATGCCTGTGTTAATGTGTACATGTGGGTCTGTTCATATGTATGAAGTGTCTAAATGAGATGTATGTTCACGATCACCATGTTCCTCAAATCAGTTTGACTGGGGATATTTAATAATTCTCCAGTGAAAGTATGCAAACTTTAAATGATGTTTTGGAGAGCAATATTTGTACTTTCATTTTTTTGAACAGGGTGTGCAGCATTCTAATTTCCTATAAACCTTGCAGTGTATTTGTGGACTGGTGGTCTGCACATTGATCCCCCTTGTTTCCATGACTAAAATTGATTTTTCCTCCCACTGAGACCTTTGCCTGTCATCAAACTTACTTTTTCTCTCATGCCAAAATGACATTTGATTGGATTATTCAGCAGAAGAAGGCTTCTGTGGTTGAGCTCAATCAATACGCTTGTGTTTGCTGATTTCATGGACCTTAAAGTCACTACTTCACTGAAGCTGGAATGATTCAGATTCTTACCAGATTCTTATCAAACTGTACAATAGCTGGAAGAATTTTTTACAATTATAACCTCTTGTATAAACTTAAAATAGTATTATAATAAAGGTGAGGATATTATCTTCTAAAATGTAAATATGTTATCAATCAGCAAACCATTTCAAGCACTTAATATTTGTAGAATACTGCGTTGTATGCAAAGGTACGTACGTGGTTCTTATTCTGAAAGACTTTATATCCTGGTAGGATATATTATATAAAATATATGTATGAAAGATGCCTAGTAATAAAAGAGCACATAATTATCAATAATTTTAAATAAGTCATATGATTGATAATGGTAAAAATAATATCTACCATTTATTTTAGCAACTATTATATGCTAGGCCCATTAGGCTGTGTTCAGCTGTGGCATGTATCATATCTAATTTTTATAACAACGTTCCAAAGGATTTAATGCTAACTCCATTTTACAACTAACTAGTTTCATGAAGTTAAGAAACTTACTGAAAATTATACAGCTGGAAAATAATATCAACCCAGATCCATTTGACTATAATGCCCACCGTCAATAAAGAGCACTTTATTGTATCCAGCTATATGTTACAGATTTCAAAGGTTAGAAATTTCTCCAGCTCTGATGGACAGGAAGATTTAACAAAGATGGTGCAGATTGATTCAACTTTTCAAGTTACACAGAACTCCAATAAATTGAGAGAACGAGGAAGAAGTTGTTAAGTTGCAGAGGAAAGACATAGATATTGTGTAAAAACTGAAAGAAGAGGAGCCCAGGCAGTCCAGAGAACTGCATATACTGATGTGTCCAGAGCAGAAATTTCATCTGTAATAGTTTGAAAATAAATTTGAAGGACCAATAATAGAAGATAGAAGGGCTTGCATCTCACCTCATGGCTTGGAATCTATTTGGAAATGTACTAGATTTATTTCAATAAATCTAAGCCCCTTAAGGCTTTAAGGGAAAGTGTACTACTATGAAGATTACTATATTAATCTGACAGAACAGCGGGATAGATGGAATGTCTAAGGACACATCATCTAAGAGCCTGGAAGTAGAGGAAAAATTAGGAGACTTTTAAAATAGTCCAAAGATACAGAGCTAAGTATCAACTTCAAGCAATGAGAATAAGAAGAGTACAAGTGAGTGACATTTTAAAGAACAAGTAAAATCTTGGTGGTTGAATTCGTCTGAGTAGAAGGCAGACTCAACGATAACTTCAAAGTTTTCAGGCTGAGTAACTTGAGAAACAACGTTCCTATGAAGAGATTTATGTAATTTTACAGGACCAAATGACTTTGAAGAGTTACTTAGATGAATTAGTTTTGTATATTTTCAGAATGAGATATTGGCAGCATAAGCAGATTGAAGGCAACAGCCAATGATGAATATGAGATAGAACATCGGGAGAGATGTCAAGTAGGGACATTTGGCTTGTAAAATGTATAAAGATCTATAAAGCCACCAGACTGCATCTCTAAGTAAATAGAATATGTATGAAGTCAAATATAATTCTTGTGTGAGTTACTACTGTATGCAAAGTATGCACTGAAAAATTTTAAGATAGTAATTTTACTTTTATTTTATAAGAGTGAACAAGGACTCATTAGATTAAGTAAAAATCATAGTTAACAAGATTTCCACTACTGAGAATGGAAGAGTAATAATTAGAACTAACTCTACTTCTAACAACAATTATAAACACTGGAAAATGCTTTTATAGAAATGTTTGAAAGCTCTGAAGAGCTAAGAGGCAGTGAAAGAATTATAGGTCAAAGATCTGAGAGAAGAATTGTCAAAACATAAACTCAGTATCTGAGTAGCTTTAGCTCTGTGGCTATCTGCAATTCCAGAAGAAGTGGCTTTGAGACTGACAAGGTGATCAGAACTTTGACTAATTTCATAGGGTTATGTAGGCAAAAATTATAATTCAGTGTATAAAGAAACTGTGGTACGTATACATAATGGAGTACACTTCAGCCATAAAAAATAGATAAATGAAATTCTGTCATTCTTGACAATCTGGATGAGCCTGCAGGACATTATGTTAGATAAAATAAGCCAGACACAGAAAGACAAATACGGACATGATCTTACTCACATGTGAAACCTAGAGAAAGCTTATCTTAGAGACATAGGGAGTAGAACAGTCGTTACCTGAGGCTGGAGTATGGGGTGAGAGAGTGAGGAAAGGCTGGTCAACAGCTGCCAAATTGCAGTTAGATTGGAGGATACACTTCTGGTGTTCTATTGCACAGTAAGGTGGCCATAGTTAACAAACAGATATGGTATACTTCAAAATAGCCAGAATTCAAGATTTTGAATGTTCTTACCAATAAGGAATGTTAAATGTTTGAGGCAATAGATATTTGATCATTACAAATTGTATATGTATGTCAAAAATCACATCATACTGCATAAATATGTACAGTTATTATTTATCAAAAATAAAATAAAACTTAAAAGAATTAAAAAATTAAGGCCCCCAAGAAAGTGGAGGAGGGCCTACTGTTAGGGATGGGATATCAAAGAACTCTACACTAGAGTAAATCAAAAGAGTAAACCAAAAATAGACCAATATCCAAGAGGTCTGAAACCCAATTATAAAATCCTTCAACCATGAAAATTAAATGAAATTGTCTAGGATTACGAATAGACAAACATTAAAATAATATGTGATTTTTTAATAGAGTCCTCCTAATAGCCAAGAGAACTATCACATTCATAAAAAAGCAATAAGCATAACAATGACTTGAAAAGCATAATTAACAAAGTTTACCTAAAAGTACGAAGTCCAGCAACCACAGAGTATTCTTCCCAGTACATAAGTAATATTTGAATATTATGGAGACAAAAACCAAGTCTCAATATATTTAAAAGGTTCAAATCTTTCAGAATTTCTGGATCCAATTTTCTGATCATCATACTATCAAGCTAGAAATTAATATAAAAATTGTAAGTTCTCCCTTTGTGGACAAATGAAAAAAATATTTTTCCAAAGTAACATATAGGTAAAAGAAGAAATCAAAAGGCAAAGCAGAATGTATTTTGAGCTGATTTATAATGTAATTACTGTATATCAGAACTTAGGAGGTGGCTAAAGCCATGTGTAGAAGGAAATATATATTCTTAAAGTCATATATATTCAAAATAAAAGAATACTGAAAAATCAATGAGCTAAGTAGCCCTTCCATCCACTTGAAAATAGTATAGAAATAGAAACTTAAATAAAATGGTAGGAAAGAAACCCTCCCCCTTTTTTTTGAGACAGAGTCTCACTCCTTCACCCTGGGTAGAAGGCAGTGCTGTCATCATAGCTCACAGCAACCTCCGTCCTTGGGCTTCCAAATAGCTGGGACTACAGCCATGCACCATCATGCCCAGCTAGTTTTTTGTTGTTGGGCCTCAGCCTCCTAGAGTGCTAGGATTAGAGATGTGAGCTCTGGTGTGTCTTCTTTTCAGGCCAAGAAAAACATTTTCAAAGATTAGTGAGGTTAGAAAAAAAGCATACAATAGAGATTATAAATAAATATAAATTTGGTTTTTGGAAAAGACTAATATTATTTGTTAATCCATATAAGAGACAAACCAAGAAAAAAAAGATATCAAATAGACATGAATCATTTCAGAATGAAAAAGACATCATTAGAGATAATAAAAATAGAAAAAATAGTTAAAGAATATTAACAACTTTGTGCAAATACATTAAAAAATTAGATGAAAAGAACGTATTCCCAGATAAATACAATTAACCAACACTGAATCCTTAATAAATATCTTTTCACAAAGAAAACTATAGGCGCAAATAGTTCCCCTAGCAAGTACCACCAAAACATTAAGGAAGGAATAATGCTCGTCTTAAATAAATTTTTGAGAGAATTAGAAATGTGGAACACTTCCCAATGGCCTCATTGAAGCCAAAGCATAATTTTAATGCCAAAATCAAAGTCAAAATTATATATCAAAATTAACCCCTGAACAAAATATTAGCAAACCATATTTAATTATGTCTGAAAAGGATAATGCATAATAACAGGTTAATTTTTTTAAGTATGTGAGAGCAGCTTATCATTCAAAATTCAGTTGATTGAACTCATTAACAAAGTAAAAGAAAAATTATACAATTGTCTGAATAGATTCAAGAAAGATATTTGGTAAAATGCATTCCCCATTCATGATCATATCATAACAGTATGTGAATAAAAGAAAACTTTTTAAACTGGATAAATATATGAGAAAAATATATACTAAAATATACATCATATGTCATGATGAAATATTTAAAGCTTTTCCTCTCACATAAGCGACAGAGGAGAAACACTATCATCACTCCAATTAATTAATTAGCTAAACCAAGTTAATTTTTGTATAGCATATTAAATTTATATCTTAACAACTATGAAATTATAATAAAAGTTATGAACTATTCACTTTTTAACAGGAAAACTAGAGTAAATTCTTTTTTTTTTTTTTTTTTTTTTTGAGACAGAGTCTCAAGCTCTCCCCCTAGGTAGAATGCCGTGGTGTCACAGCTCACAGCAACCTCAAACTCTTGGGCTTAAGCAATTCTCTTGCCTCAGCCGTGCAGGTACCTGGGACTACAGGCGCCTGCCACAATGCCCAGCTATTTTTTGGTTGTAGTTGTCATTGTTTGGCAGGCCCGGGCTGGATTAAAACCTGCCAGCTCTGGTGTATGTGGCTGGTGCCCTAGCCACTGAGCTACAGTCACCGAGCCTAATTCTAAAATTTACATGGAAACTCAAATGGTCAGAAATAAGCAATATATGGGGGTAGCACCTGTGGCTCAGTGAGTAGGGCCCTGGCCCCATGCACCAAGGGTGGTGGGTTTGAACCCAGCCCCGGCCAAACTGCAACAAAAAATTAGCCGGGCAAGAGAATCGCCTAAACCCAAGACCTGGAGGTTGCTGTGAGCTGTGACGCTACAGCACTCTACTGAGAGGAAAGAAATAAGCAATATACTCTGGAAACAGAAATATAAAAGAATATGCTATACCAGAGAGTAAGACATTTTTAACTTAAGTAAGTAAGACATAGTATTGGGGAAGGGTTTCCAAATAAAAAGTGGAACAGAATAGACAGCTCAGAAATAGAACTGCTATTTATGGACCCAATGTATGACATAGTTGGCAGCACAAAGCATAGAGAATTTTTTTAATTATTCTAGCTTAATGAGATAGCAATATGAAAAAAAGATCCTTTTCTCAAACAGTATATAAAAATCAATCGCATCTGGATTTTAAATCATAATATGAAAGGTAAAAAAATAAAGTTTCTAATTTAGAAGATCACAGGAAGAGACTAATTTCACGACCTGGTGCTGAGGAAATGTTCTTCAACAGCATGTGAAAGGAAAGGATTCATAGATCTCATTAAGGTCACTAACTTCTGTGCATCTCAAAACATTGTTAAGATTATAGAAATGCAAGAGAAAAAAACTAAGCCACTTTCTGATAAAGTTTTTCTATTCAGAATGTATACAAAGAACTTCAAAAAATTAATATGAAAAGCAGTCCTTGCACTATAAAAAATAGGAAACTTCAACAGGTATTTTTCCAAGAAAATATCTTAAGGCAATAAATATATTAATTCTTACCCTTATTAGTAACTGGGAAATCAAAATAATGTACCACTGCACACCAAAATGGCTAAAATTTAAAAGTTAGACCATTGTAAGGTTGGTGAGGATGTGAAACAAGAATACGCTCTAACACTCCTGGGGGTAAGCGAGTTTGCCATTACCTGGTAAAAAGTGAATATTTTCAAGAACAAAGACTTCGGAATCCTGTTCCAAACTGTGTACCAGAAAGAAATGTATGTATCAGTACACTACATACATGTAAACATGAGTTTTCATATGGGTACATTTTCTTGGTTTAGACAAAACTAAACACCTTTGTAAAATTCAGGACAGTGGTTGCCTTTGTGGAGGTGAGAACAGGAAATAGTCGGGAGGGTCCTGATGGGGCCGAAGGAGTCAGGGTTGCTGGGAATGTCCTATTTTGTGATGTGAGGGGTGACTACCTAGGTGTTTGCTCTATGGTAATTAGTGAGCAGTATGTGTTCAGAGTATTACTGTATGTATACTATACTTCAACAAAAAATATATAAAACCAAGATAATAAAAATGGGAAAATGTGACAACTAGAAAATGGAAGTGAAGGATTTGAATTCATGTCTGCTTACCTCTAAATCCTGTGCGTGATTAATCATCATTTAGGAGAACAGTTGAAGTAATGAAAGCTTGATTTATATTCAAATTTTTTGAATAAATATGTCAAGAAGTCTATATATTAATGAATAACGAAAATGGATGAAAGCCTGTAAATGAAATACGTTGTAACACTCACCTCCTAGTCTCAATTGTGGTTCTGTTTATAATCTGTGTCACAAAATTTATACTTAATTATTCCTTATGAATTCAGTTTGTCCATGGACTGATGTACAAATTTCTGAAACCCAATAGCCATATTTAATAGGGTCTTAATTTTTTTTCCTTTTCTTTCTTTTTTTTTTTTTCTTTTTTTTTTTTTTGGAGACAGAATCTCACTCTGTCACCATGGGTACAGTGCTATGGAGCCATAGCTCACAGCAGCCTCGAACTCCTGGGTTTGAACAATCCTCCTGCCTAAGCCTCCTGAATAACTGGGACTACAGGTGCCCATAATAATGCCTGGCTAGTTTTCCTATTTTTAGTAGATACAGGTTCTCACTCTTGCTCAGGCTGGTCTCAAACTCCTGAGTTCAGGCAATCCACCCACCTTGGCCTTCCAGAGTGCTTAGGGTTTTCATTTTCCACTGCACCTAGTTCCGAGTATAACACATGCATGGAAAATACTTTTGGTATAATACAATTTCGGGAAAAAGAAAACTGATACATCTGACGTATTGTTTTTTCTACTTTCTTTTCCTTGCCGCTATGAGAACAGTCAATTGATGCCTTTTGACAGGATAAGAATACTTGTCTTATGTCGTTTACTAAATGTATCCACTGTGCCTAGAACAGCGCCACCATGGGCACCAATGACGCCTGGTACTTGCCAAGCAACTCAGCCACACGTGCCACAGATCTGCCCTTCCGCCAACGTAGAACACACTCTCTCCCATCTTTCTATGGAAATTTTGCCCATTCCTCAAGAACCAGATTGAGCACACCCTTCTCCACAAAGTCCCCCCATTCTTCTCTGTCAGAACCAAATGCTTTCCCTTGCATTTCAGGAGCAATCTCATGGTATCCCTGTCACAGAATGTCTGATGTTCTCTTCCCATCATTAGTTGTATATATGTCTGTCTGTACAACTCGAAGACAGTGAAGAATGTGAGGAAAACCAAGGTGAACAAACAGGCACTAACATTTTTTAAATAACTACTATGTCTCAGACTCTGAACAGAGGGTCACCTCGGCTCTCAAAAGTTAATGTGGCCAGGATGACCCATCCAGCAAGCAGTCAGCACTGACGTGTACCGAGTCCCTCTCTCAAAAGCCTGTTCCCTTTCCACCTGTCCACACTACTGCTCAGCAATGTGTCTGTCTTACCTGTCTCGGGCTCTTACAGCCCCTCGTCCGTTGTCCTCCGCAAAGGCTATCCAGACAGATTTGTAAATATGATTACTCTGTTGGTTCTGCAGTTATAAATATTGAATTTCCCTGAAAGGCATCTGATTCCAGACGAGAAGAATGAAGATTGGCATATGGAGATGCTCAGTCTGTCGGTTTTTATAAAGTTTCACAAAAATGAGCCTAACAAAATTCTCTCCTGTATAAGGATACATCTGTTAGATATGCTTTCTATGCAAGACATAAAGTTGTGTTTAAAACAGTGTAGTTGTCTACCAACTGCTCAGATCAAGAGAAGGGCCTAAAAAAAGACTTGAGGTAAAGTAGCAATCGAAAGCCGACAGCAGAGCCATAAGGTGCTGGGCTTTTCCTCATTTGCTGTTACTCTCTTGGGCTTCCTTTCTAATCCTTACTTTGTTATCCTCAGTTATCTGTTTTTAATGCCATAGTGTGATGCATGAGGGGTAACATTTTCTTAACACTTTAAAAACATAGATTTATGATTTTTTCGTAATAATTTGGAAGTCTTTTTGCCTTCTTTTACTTTAATCATTGAATCTGTGAATGTGACAGATGGCATTACTTTTACATCTAAAAATAATTATTGCAATGTGAAAATAATGTTGATTTCCCTGGATCATTCTTTGAATGATCATGATCATTCTGATCATTCTTTTCATTTTCATCATGCGAAGAATTTAACTCCACGGCCCTGACTATACTATGTAGATGATAACAATATAAGTAGAGATGTGCATATCCTTCTATTACTAAAAATACCAATGACATTAGGTACCATATCCCCAAATCCAAGCCCGTTATTTAACACACAACCTGATTTTCAATTAAAATTTCATATTTAATTTTTCAAAAATATAATTAATTTAGGTAGCCTGTAAAGAATAGTTTGATAACGATTAGTTTGATTAATATTATCAGTAAAGAGCCTGTTTTTTCCAATGAAAAAGTTTTTCAGATAAAAATGCTATATTACTTATAGCACTTCACACAGAAGCTGGACGTTGGTCTGGACAAACAAGGTTGTCTGAACACCAGCAGAGTTGACTGGCTTGTGGAAGCCTTCGTTCATAGGAAGAGGGGGTGGAGCACTATATTATATCAGCAAAGTAAATGCTTTAGTAATTTCTCTTCTGGCAGAGCTAATCAATCACAAGTAGGTCATGAATCAATTCTCTCAGAGTCTTTCCTGGGATACAGGGACGTTCGCTAGGCTTAAACAATGACCATACTTAAACTTTAATTCTGCTTTCCTTATTTCAAGAAATAGGTCAATGCATTAGTTTAAAATTTCTGATTTTGTGGGTGCATTTCATGTATTTTATGGATGTGTATATTTTATGAGTGTCATTACTTTGACTTTGGGGTATGAACTTATTTGCAGTAAGTTCAGTACGTTAACTAGGAATTACACTTTATTACAGCCAGAATAAAGCTTAAAATAAAGATGGATGCGAATAGTAGCTATTAGAAATATCAAATTTAGGAAGGGGAATTGACAAATAACTTTAAACTTCATATTTATGTAGTTTAAACATGTTTCATCCACTACATACTTATTCACAACATGCTCTAAATATGATTGATACTGCTACTTGAAATATTTTGACAGGGTTTTCATGGCCTTTGGCCAGCCATGGTTATAAAGTCACAGCTCACTTGGCCAAAGCAATATTCCTTATTTCTTCTCAGCAACTGTGAGCTTGTATCCCTAGAGAGTACAACCAAGACACGATGTATGAAAACCATTGCCAGAGGTGTACTGAAAAGACAACTAAAATATAAATAAAGAGATGTGAATTCTAGACCTAGTTCTACCACTTACTATAAAACATGAATGTCTTTTTTTCTCACCACAAGCTCAGTTTATTCATCTCTTAAAGAAAAACGTAAAAGATCCCCATAGCTTTAATTTTCTGTGACAATAACTGGGTGTTTGTTTGGTAACGAATCCAGCTAAGATGAACTGGCAGTTTTTGCAATCAGTAAATTAGAGAAATTTTCATATGAAGTATCTAGATCATATTTTATTGTTGTGCTTATTTATGCACTGTGGCTTTTTAGATAATCTGTCTTAAACATCTACAGGGTCTTCTTTCAGTTAAAAGAATGAGTTTTCTTGAGATCACGTTGAAAATTGGCAGAGATTATCCAGAGATGAATAAATAACAAATAGAAAAATATAATAAATTCATCTTATTGTCTCCTACATTTCCATACAAATTTGTCAGAGTTGGGAATATTAAACTAAACTATCACATACCCAGCAACCAGTTATAATGTTCTGAGACGCCAATAGGGTTTGATGCATTTCATTGTTTGAACGGAAACTCAAATCACAGTGACATTTTTTCACTGATAGTTGAAGGCATGTGTTTTAATATTTTCTGATAGGAGGGCCTCACATATGACTCCTGATTATTTGTAAGATTTGGTTCTATAGCTAGTGCTTTTACAAATTATTTTATCACTTATTCCAGTCAGACAGAAGAAGACAGTTCCAAATAAGTATATATTTGGAGCAGCTGGTGATCTATTCGGGGCTGGATGGAAGCCACTTTTCTAGTAGGTTAGGAATAGAGTAACAGAAGTCACTGTGACTGCAGAGTGAGCACCCCCACGGGTTTAGTGACGCTTAGCTTTGGGCCCTTCATGCTGAAACATCCCTATTATTCTTCTAAAGGATTAAATAGTGTTCTTGAAAGGAGAAAGCAAGTACTGTAATTTACATTTAATTAAGCCAATAATAAACTATATACATTTTGTATTTTTAAATGTTACTGAATAATCATACTGTTTAAAATTTTGTGAAATATTTGATGCATTTAAAAGATCGAATGCAGGGGTAAACATCACAGTATCACAAAGCTTAACTTAACAGATACTCATTAAATGGCATTCAATTAAATAGAACTTTCCTAGTAAAATTGGAGCTCTCTGGATCTCTCATGATCTCATCCCCCCTGCTGCCATCCAGCCCCTCTCCAGAGTGAATTTCTAAGTGAATTTTGTGTTTATCATTGTGGTTTTGCCACATCACGTGGTTTTTCTACACAAATATGTGTGTGCCCTAAGCATAGTCTTATTTATGTATTTTGTAACTTCATCTACATGATATTTATGTATTCAACAAATATTGATTAATTGCTTTCTCTGTACCAGGCCTGTTTGAGATACATGGGATATCACGGTTTAAAATAATGAACCTGTCTTGATGGACCTTACATACTAGAGGGAAAACAGATAATAAACAATTAAATAAGTAAATATAATGTGTCAGATAATGGCAAGGGTTAAGAAGAAAAATAACAGAGGGTGAAAGGGGTGATAGTCATTTTATTTTGAGTAGTCAGGGAAGGCCTCTCTGAGATGGAATATTTAAGCAATGACAAGAGGAAAAGGCAAAATAAGCCCTGGGAGCAATAGGTGCCAACTGAAGGGAAAAACAAATACAAAGACATGGAGGTTTAAGGAATAGCAAGAGGTGAGGAGCACATGTGTCTATGTGTGTGAAGGGCAGGGTAGTAGAAATGTACCATGTCATCAGATCATAAGGACCTTATGGACTCTTATAAATAATACATCAAGTTGTTGTTTAATTGAGGTGATATTCACATAACTTAAAAGTAACTATTTTAAAGTGTACAATATACTTTAAAACGGCATTCAGTACATCCATAATGTACAACCACCGAATCTATCTAGTGCCAAAATCTTTTCATCACCTCAAAAGAAACCTCCATTCCCATTAACAGTCTCTTCCTATTTACCTGTTTCTCCAATCTGCTTTCTATTGCTGTGGGTTTACTTCTTCTGAATATTTCTACAAATAGAATCACACGTGACCTTTTGTGCCTGGCTTCTTTCATTTATCATAGTGTTTTCAAGGTTCATCTATATTACAGCAAGTATTGTACTTTATTCATTTTTATTACTGAGAGATATTCCCCATTTTGTTTATCCATTAATCTGCTGATGGATATTTGGTATGTTTCCAACTGACTATTGCAAATAATGATGCTGGGTATATTTGTGTGCAAATGTTTGCATGCATGAACACATGTTCTTAGTTCTCCTTGGTAAATACCATAGAGTAGAATTGCTAAGTCATATGCCAATTCTAGACTTGGCCTTTAGAAGAACCACCCAACTGTCTTCCACAGTCTTCATTTTCTAGAGGAACCACCTAACTGTCTTCACAGTCTTCATTTTTCTATCATATGACCACTCTAGTGGGTGCGAAATGGTATCTGATTGTAATTTTCATTTTCATATTCTTAATGATATTAAGCATCTTTTTGTGTGCTTTTTGGCTAGTTAGATTTCTTCTTTGAATTAATTTCTATTCAATCTTTTTCTCATTTTTAATCTTTATATCTTTTTGTTGTCAAGTGGTAAGTATTCTTCATGTACTCTAGATATGAAATACAATTTCCAAATACTTTCCAAGAAATTCTGTAAGTTATCTTTTTACTTTTTTGATAATGTTCTTTGGTGCACCAAAGTTAAGCACATGATTTAATTAAGAAAGAGTGGGAAGATATTGAACAGAGGAATGAGATGGTCTACATTATGTTTTTAAAGGCTCTGTCTCGTTGCTATGTTCCAGAATAGAATGTAGGCCACTTCCAATGCCAGCTGAGATAGAATAAGCCTGTATCTCCCACTGATAACACGAAAAGCACTGTATAGAATACAAAAAGCAACTCTTTAAAAACTCTGCAAAGTGAACAATAGTAGGCAGAATGAGATCTGAATCCAAAACCTGAATAAGAATTGAAATAGGGATATGTGTCATGCTTTTGCCCTCATTTGTCTCCTGCCTTTGACCTGAGCACAGATCAAGTCCCATGACCACTCAAAGGAAAAAAAGACATTTTATAATAAAAAAAACTTACACTTAAATGTTCATCACAGCGCAATTCGCAATTGCAAGGAAGTGGAAACAACCCAAGTTCCCATCAGTACCTGAATGGGTTAATAAAATGTGGCACATGTATACCATGGAGCACTACTCAGCCACAAAATAGATGGTGACCTAGTATTTTTCATAACAACCTGGATGGAATTGGAGACCATCCTCCCAAGTGAATTATCACAAGAATGGAAAAACAAACACCACTTTACTCAATATCATATTGGAACTAGATGGGCGTCATTCAGCATGTTTCATTTCCTACTTGTTCTGATTCCTCACCTCACTTCTCAGCATGTAAAATTGTTCATAACCCTATTCACTGAACATCCCAGTATTATATGAATTTCTGGTTTTGACTTTAATGGCAAAGATTATTCTCCCTGAACCCACCCAAGCCTTTTTATTATTTAAGTTGTCTAGTATATTTGTTTGCTTTAAATGTGTATTCAAACTGCTTACTTTTTAAATTTAGATCAGTGATTTTCAACCTTTTCTATCTCTTGGCCCAATTGAACCTATAGTTCACTTAAATTACGTTGATCAAAAAAAAAAAACAGTAAAAAAAAAAAAAAAAGAATACACTTACTGTGCTTTGAAATCTTTCAAAGTTTTTAAGTAATTTAATTAATAATCTTTGAAAAGTTTTGCAGCACACCCAGGATCCTCTCACGGCACAGTGTGCTGTGGCCCTGTTGTAAATAACTGATTTACATAATTCCATCCTTGGTAGGGATTTTATTCCCAATTCAAATGTGAGAACCACTTTGCCTTCCATCCTTTAAGTTTCCTTCACAAATCTTTTGAGAAGAGAAAAAAAAGATCTTTAAAATGTAATGTTAGTTTGTTAGTATCTATAAACATAAATTGTAGCTGCATTCTTTTAAGTACTTAAGTCATTTCTCTTTAAGTTAAAAAGGCAAAAGGAAATTATACTCTCACCACAAATATTAGAAATGGATATTTGGATGAGTTACTAGCCATTTTAAAACATTTTGAGAGAAGAATTAGGATAATTTGTGAAACCAGCTACAATATTTTAATTATTATTTTCTTTTATTCAGAATGCCCACTCCTTTCTTTCAAATGATTTCTTTGGTTGTCCTCTCTAAAGCTTCATAACTTCAGGACTTTTCCTGAGCAATGAGTGATATCTCTATTATATCTGTTTAACTGCCCACCTAGCCAAATGAGAAAGTGGTGGCCACAGTTGAGTTTGACAGTCAGGACTTCTGAAACATGCCTGCTACTCTGACCAGTTGCCTCATATGTACAAAAAAAGCATAATATATCTGGGAAGTTATTCTTAAAATAAACATTTTCTGAGTACAAAGTATTAGAGAATAGTAACAGTACACTAAAAATACAAAAATGTGTTTTCAAATGATGCCAGCGTTTTCCATGATATCTTTGGGACAATTCTGGATTGAGAACCAGCTTTGTTTGAATTGCTTTCTAGGGAACTACTTTATTCCCACTAGTTGTAAATTTGAGAGATGCCCCAAGACATCTGGACTATATCAGCAGATACATGTCTATTAAAATTCCCTTCTTGGTTTATGTTGGACAGTTTAATTTCTTGATTCATGTCATTTGTGTTGTCTTATATAATAAAGTCTCTCGATGGTTTAGCTTTAGTTCCTTTATTTACCTAGATTCAATGATTGTTGACTTTGTTTCTACTCTTGGTTGGCTAACTGTCTTCATTTTTTTTTAAATTTATTTTGCTTTCAAGAAAATTTCATTCAGTTTTTAACACCATGCATGTTGAGAGAGATTTGCTGCTATGTTTCATCTGCAGAGTGTTCTCACTTGTAACAACGAGATAGTATTTCTTGCTTGTAAAGATGAGTGTAAGCACCGTGCATAGCCACAGGTGCCTGGCTCCTGGGGGAACTGTAACTTTGCTTTGTTTCCTTGACGAATCAGATAGTTGAGCACATTGCTGGGAAAGAATATCTATAATCTCTGTAATGATAATTTGGCTGCATACATGAGAAAATGACGACTATTTCAATCCTAAAACCAAGTTCCTATGGTCACGAATACCCAACTCTATCATCAACTTGTGGTATGACCCGGGCCATGTTTTTCTCTACTATCGGCCTCATCTCCTAATCCCTAAACTAGATATCATCTCCATATTTCTTCTTTCTAAACTTCTCTGATTTTATGCACACATCATCATTTCATTGGAGAAGCACAGGGGAAGGCAAATAAATTAAGTAAACCTCCCACTTTACTAAGAGAGACAGCACAGTGTAAACACGGACAGAATAATCAACTTCTATGCCTGCTAGTTTCTTTCTCTATAATATGGGTATAATAATCTTGTCGTAGAATTTTTGGAGAATTAAAACCTGTAAAACACCTAATGTCTAGCTCATAGCAATACACAATAAATGTCAGCAATTATTCCATATTATATTATTGCCTTATAGACTGGTAATCAGAAACATAGTATATAGGAAATCAGCATTGCTGTATGCTTCTGACTCTGTGGAACTGATTACTTTAAAAATTTAAGATATAAGACGACTAGCAGACAAGATTCTCCCATTTGGGTCTCTATTAGTATTCTTTCCATTGATTCCTCAATAACTTCAACTTGTCTAAGAATCTTAACTCTCCAAATCCCCTATTATTTTGATTCTGTGTATTTCATCTCATCTATTTTGCCCCCTGGCTTTGTAAGTCCATCCAAACTCAAGCAAAGTAGCTTATTATTCCTACCCTCCGGGTAAAGACTTCAAAAGTCTTACCACATTATCCATGGAACTCATTCTGCCTGCATCTTCTCTCCTTGTTTGATCACATAGGCAGCCTCTATTGCATCTTTCATATACTCGCATAAGCCAAATACTGTTTAAGATTTCTCTAGTTCAATAGTGTTTTTGATTTTTTAATGGCTTCTAGAAAGCAGTATCTTGGCACACAATGCTAGGAGATAGAGTCCTACAAAAGAAAGTCTTCAAATTGATTTTATGTTGTCTTTATTGATACTGTTTAGCGACTACTATGAAATTAGGGAATAAAAGTGCTGTCAGTTTGTAAGTGAATGTGATGTTTTCCTTAGTATCCCAAGTGATCATTAGCAAAAGCATTCATGTGTGAGTAATTTGTTTCTTTTTTATTTGCTTATCAGTTATTATTTTTACCATTAATTCTCATCAGCACATATGGTCAAATATCTTCCTAAAGCTTGTTTACCTGGTTATTGCTTTTATTTGGAGCCAGACTGTGAAAATGTGATGTAAAACAAAACATATAGTGTATATGTATAGGATATTAAACATAAGACAAAAGATGAAATTATAAATTAGATACAGTTTCATCTGAATAAGCAATCCTTTATAAGCTAGACTTTTTTTTTTAAGTTTTTCCCCTGAATGTAATGTTTCTGGCAATTTTTCAAGATACAAGTTTGAAAGAAGAAATGCATCAAAGGTCAAGTTGCTCATAAAAGCATTACTGAAATGCCAGAAACAATTACACAGCACAAAAGAATAAACCCCCAATGAAATTAAACATTAATTTATGAAAAGTCATCTTTGTACTGTGGTTTCATTTCTCAACGTCATCCTCTTGATGATTTCCAAATATTAACATGTTACATAGAATTCTTGCCTTTTAAGGATGTATTATACTCTGAAAGGAAAAGGAAAGTACGTTTTGAAAAATGCTCTAATATAAAGACTAAGGTAAATAATGGAAGTTCATTTACTTTACCATCTTTTATCAAATATCCACAAGATACTTGTACCTAGAAATTGTCGTGCTATGATGGAGAGAACATAGGCTTTGGAATCCAAAGTATATAAACTTGAAATCCTGCATTTTCCACTAAATAGCCAATGACTTTGGGCAAAGAGAAAACAATTCTCTATTTCAAATTCTGAAAACTGTGATTTAAAATCTATTTGCCATTTGAATTGTCAAAATGATCATGCTTGGCAATAGAAGATATTCAAAAGTATAATAATTAGTGTACAACTAATAAATTTTTAAACAGGAAAGCAACATGGTAAAAGAAATATGTTACGTCATTTTACCTGGAATTTCAATCACAGGCAGGTTTGAATTGGGGAGAAGATTGTCTCTTCAGATCAGTTCCACATTTTTTGTGGGTTTTTTCTGAAATTATAATAGAAACAATTAGACTTAAGAGAACAGGACTTGTAAAGAAAAGATTGATTACATCCCAGGATTATTTTATTCGTAATATTTTAGAAAATATTCACTTACCAAAACATAAGTACTGACCAATTAGAATGGATGCCATGATCAATTGGTTTTGTTTTTAAAAATCAATATGCTTTTATCTGTACAAGCTAGCACACACCAACTGAAATTAGCATCACACTTGCATCAGAAAATTGTATTACGGCTTTAGCCTAATCCAATTATGTTTCAATTTTTAGAGAATATTTACTGTCACCTTTAAAAGCAAGATTCCCACTAATGTATATCTATGTTTATTTTTAGATTTGGGGTCAAATTATATTAACTGTTCATTCATATAAATCTGTTTCTGTATCCATGCATGTATTTGTGTACTGTTTCAGAGCAGCGATTGTATTTTATTGATTAATGATTAAATAGTGCTCCTAAAACTCATCACAATACCTTATAAACTAGATGGCATTCCCTTCAAATCTCCCTATTAGGACACCACTACTATAAAATTTCATTGCCATGTCTTTCATAGAAAACTATGAAATAAAAGAGTCCAGTCTGGTTTACCTATGTCCCTAAAATACCTAAATATTTATTTGCTTTAATTCAGAGCATGAGATGAAAAACACAAAAGAGTTATTTGTGATAAAATAAAATATTTCATTAGATCAGTATTTTATACTTTTAATTAAGTAATGTTATATTCATGTATATATATATGTATATATACACACATATATAAAATTCAAGTTACAAATATGAGTATGAGAATTTGGTATGAACCATTAAACCTTCCTTCTTACATATTAGAGTTTAAGCAGAGTTTAGACAGAGTAATTCCCAAATAATAATGTATCAGAATCATTTAGGGGATCTTAGAAAAATGAATAATCTGCATATTTTCCTAAGGTCATCTAATTGAGTATTCCTCTTATGAAACCGAAGATAAGAATATTTAGAGACCTCCCCCCATCAGTTTTGAAATATGTGAGTAATAATAATTTTTCTGTATTACTCTAGATCTTTGTTCTCATTATCTTTTAGTTTTAACATATGTTGACTGGTCTCTAATTCTTTTTGACCCATCCCAGACCAACTCTTTCATTACGAAGGATAAGAATGTTTTATAGAACTCTCAGCCTTGCTTTCTATAAATACTCATTAAACATGGTTTGATTTTGTTTGATTTTCGACAGAGATTTCCTAATTCAATTGCTAGGCTGATAATGCTCTTTCTTTATCAGCTACATACGTTTTTCCTGAAAACTCTTATGGTTCTTATTAACTCTGAGATGGCCCTTGGCAACTTTTGTAAAAAGGTAAAGTAGGCTAGGAGTTCCTAGTACATTTGTGGTTCCAAACATAGAAGAGAACAGCTTTCAGAACACTTTCCCCATTGTTGAAATTTTGTTTTGCCTAAGATTCTTATGATTTGCTAGTAGAATTCTACTACAATGATGATTAAAGGTTCAGACTGTGATTTATTCAGCTGTAGCCCTTAACCCTAACTCTTTATGGTGTTTCTACATGGGCGTCATCAGAGGACACAGTGGGAGATGTTGGAAAAGTTTCATGATGATGGTTAATTCTTAGAATTAGTGTCTACTTCAAAGCCTTCTCACATAGACCAAGTGCCTACATTTATATTCTCTTTCCCTCATTTCTAGTCACTTAGCTTCTATTCCCTCAAAATACTGTTCAGATTTCACTGCGTTAAAAATGTTTTCCTTTATGAACTGTGCCCTCTTAATCACTCTATCAATGCAGTCTCCATCAGTGAGCCCACATTTTACACCCTATTTACTGGTCCATGTTTTTATGTGATAAACATAATAATTGTGTGTCATTAGCACTTCTCACTAATCCTGGCCAGATTCCAAAGTTAAATATAGGTTTACGTAAATTGTTTTGTAATTTTCCCATTACTTTGAAGACTTGTTTGTGCTTTGTGATCCTATAATAACCATCTGTAAATATGTGTATGAACTATACTTTTGTTTTATTTTTATGAATATGAACAAGATCCTGCACAGTAAGAGTGCTGAAAGAAAGGCAGTAAAATTGTTTTAAGCAAACATGCTTACCAATTGAAATTGACTTTTAACCTATCCCTAATGGGTTGAACAAGACAGAGTCATCCTTTTCCAGGCTGGGGTCCTTCTTGTTGCAACTATACTCAGAGCATGGAAAATGGACTTCTTAGACAAGGTATGGCAACTACAGGCAGATGGTGGAATGTCTTAAAACACAGCAGACATGAGTGTGTGCTTAATCAGGAGAACTACAGGGAGTCATTAGAGGGTGTAATGTAGTCACAGCAGTGTGGCTGGCAAGCTATTTTGTTGATAATTTGCAGGACAGATTGTTCAGTGTGAGAATCCCTCAGAGAAAGAATGCAGGTAACTAAGACTTAAAAGAAAAAAAGAAAGAAGGAAAAACCCACTTATAGGGCCCTCACCCACAAGAAGGCTTGCAAAAGTTCCATGAGTGACTGAGTGGAATTGGGACCTGCAAGATGACTTAGTGTGGTGGGAGGTGAAGCTGGATATTAGCATGGCAGTTGTATTTTATCACAGAGTAAATAGAATTTTATTGGAATATTTGATATGAAACCATCTATTTACATAAGTGCTTAAAAGTTAAATGAATTAAGCCAATAGAGTTTAATAGATGTGACTATCTTGCTGATTGTATTGACTAACTCTTCAAAATGAGTGTAAGTACAATTTCTCTCACTTAGCAGCATAATTTCTCTCTTTTAGGACTGTAACGTAGCTCATTGTCCCCACGTCCTAGCACTTCCAATAAAAGCTTGTTTTTCTTTGTGTCTGGAAGATGCCTAGGAGGCCTTGATGACTGAAAATTGTTGCATACATCTCTTCAACTTACAATTTTCACAAGTCCATGGAAACAAAGGGGGTTAGAGGATTAGAGAAGCATTACAGGATGCCACGGAGCTTGGTACTTCTGCGGATCACTGTGAGCTAAGGATTCTGCACTGCAATGAGGCTCAAAGATATTAGAGTTTAACACAACTCTAAGTAATTTTAAAAATATGGATTATAACATTTAATGCTATTTAATGATCACAGTCACATAAATTACTTTTCATGGGATTTCACAACCTTAGTACTTTAACAAAAAATTAAAAAATGTGGAATTACTGAATGTTCCATATTATGCTCTGAGTCTAGTACAATGGTATTTACTAGTCCGCAGATAAGCAAAATTAAAATAAACAATTAAGGACATCAATTCAAGTTTATTGGAACACGATGGGGTTTAAGAGGGAGTAGATCCATTCTGTAGTGTTATGAGGGAGATGATCAACTCCTCCACTGACAGGGGTGATGAAAGTAGGCACGGTGCTGTTATATTAGACGACATTTTTCAACTATGGTCCAGAAACTGTACTAGGAAATTCATTTTAAAATGTCTTACTTTATGGCACAATAATAGCATAAAATAAATACTATTATTAGGTTCTATTTGAGGGTTATGTAACTGAGTCTTAGAGTAGTTGGTAGAGGCAGAATTTGAACCAGGGAATTGTAACTTCTAGTTATTAGAAAAGTGAATTTGGAGTTTATGAAAATTAACATTGTTGGTAATTTTAAGCTCAAAAACAATTAAGAAGAAGTCACAGAAAAGAACTAATCAAAGATGAAAATATGAACTAAACAAATCTAGGGAAAGAAAAATGAATGAAGCTTTGCTTAAATGTCAAATAATGCCAGAGATAAAGTTCTTACTGGAATTTTCTGAAGTTTCTAGGCTGCTTTCTAGGAACATCAGTTCTCTTTTTAATCATTGAAAATAAACAAAGCAAGAGAGTTTGAGACTTTGATGGAGACAAACAAAAGTACAAGAGGAAAGGGCATACAAGTAAAGTGTTAATTTTATTTTATTATTATTTTTTTTATTGTTGGGGATTCATTGAGGGTACAAGAAACCATATTACACTGATTGCATTTGTTGGGTAAAGTCCCTCTTACAATTGTGTTTTGCCCCCAAAAGGTGAAGTGTTAATTTTAAATAGTTAAATGAAGTTAAGAAAGCACTTCCTACACCTTTCCCAAAATGCATGTTCTTTCAGGAATTCCCATAGCATATTGCACACTTAGAGAATGTACGTAAAAGATGTGCCATAACAGTCGATGTTAAACAGGGGCAGGTCGCTTGTCAAAACTTACAGAATACAAGTGCAAGCTTTTGCCTGCCTAGCCTCAAGTGAAATCCTTAACCAGGGTTATTGTGAAGGGAAGTCATGGATGTTAATAAAGAGTTGTTTACCTAATGCCCTACTCACTAAGTGGGCAATTTATATCATGGGTGACTTAAATTTAATAAAACAAGAAAATACAAAGTTATGATTGGATTTAATTCTAAATCCTCATCATATATTTACAGCACCTCATGTTATTTACTACACTTTGTTATAATAAGGTGTACCTCCAGAATGAAGTTTAAGGTGATATTGATTGTATGAAGGCTTGGACTGGACACTGGACGCCACCAAGGGAAAGAAGGCAGCTCTATACTTAGAATCACCTGTCCCACTTTGCTGGAGCCATGGGGAGTGGAAAGCTGGATAGAGACTTGAGATAACAAAACAAAGACAGTTGTCAGGAAATAGCATGGTGAGAACATACACGGTAAAAGACAAACTCTTCAAGGAACGAAAAGGGTCTCAAAGCAGTTGATGAAAAAGAAAGAAGCTCCTGAAAATAATTAAATAACATTAAGACCCGAGATTGCTTAAAATAGCTAAAACTCAGTACAATTCGAGAAAAAGAAAGAGAAGACTAAAGATAATATTATAAATTGGATTACCCAGTACCCAGGGTAACCAAAGTAAAAATGGAACCAAAGTTAAACAAGCAAAGAAGAATGTATTTGAGATTATTACTGAACTTGGCAACAATAAAAACTTAGGTGCTGGAGTGAGCTAGTGGAAGAAGTGTAAAGAACATTAGAGAACAGGGTGATCAGTGGGATAGCCCAAGCATATGGGGTTGCTCTGAGTTTGCAGATGTTTTGCGATTAGGCCATCTCTGTTCCCTGATTGGCACCCATGAAAGTTAGGCACCTACCCTCCTACAGACTGGGAGACGGGAGGGTTATCAATCTTAACATTTCAAAGAAACACTTCTCAATTCCTTGAGTAACACCATTCCTGGTTTGTAAAATTGACAGGAGGCTGGGAAAAGATTTACATACATCTCAAAGGTGCAGAGAACAATGTACAAGTTTTCTTTTTTTTGTCATAAAACTTTTTAAAATTTTATTTTGTATTTTAGGAATAATTTTTAAAAATAACGACACTCTACTACAACATGGAGTTAATCCACAGGAGGTTGTACAAGTGGAAATTTCTTCTATATATCCGGATAAATATCCAATTAAAGTTTTCTAAAACTAATGTTCTAAGAAAAAGAAGGTCAGGAGTCTATAGCCAGGGAGAAAATTGCCTAAAGTTTAGTAAAACTTGGGAACTTCAGGGTTTAGGAAACTAACAAGTAGAAATTTATAAACAACAGTGTATTTTTTTTTTTTTTAGAAAAGCAATTTTTATCCTGAGATCTCAGGTACATTTTTTTCCCTCTCATCCAATAAATATTGACTGTGAAACTCTAAAGTGACAATAATTGAACCAGGGACTTCAGATATAAAGACATTGAATAAAACAAAACTTCTGGCCAGAGGTTCTCATAGCCAAATGGAGTAAAGATGAGCAAACAGACAATTAAGAACTAAGTTTTAAAAGTGATACATCTAAAAAAATAAATAAATAATAATGCACTGGGAGAGCACAACTGCACCTGGGGAATTTGACAAAGAAGAAAACCAAGTCTTAAAAGATGAGAAGGCATAGTTAAACAATTTGCAAAATGGCAGAGGAATGAAAAAGCAGGTCGGTTCATGGAAAAGCAAACCACTTTCTGACATAGAATGTGGAGAATACATGAGACAGTTATAGATGATGAGGGTTTTCTATGTTCTAGGAAAGAATTTGGCCTTCAGCTAATGTGTACTGGGGAGACTGGTGTTCAGATTTGTATTAAAATTTTAGAAGCACCCCCTTGGGATCATGATTTGATGGGCAACAGGAGAAATGTGATACAACAGAAGCAGCCCAGAGCAACACGTAGGATGGTCTAGGAGAACATGGATTCATGATTAAACAAATCAGACTCATAACCTGGATGTAAGAGCTGGAAGAATGCAGGAATTAAACTTTATTTTGGACACTTCCCATTTCAGGTGAAGACATGGAACTTCTCTTTAAGAAAAAGAATGAAGACATAGTTATAAGACTCAATTCATGGGTCTTGGTCTTCTACTTCAGTAAGCTCAGAGTGATTGTGGGCCTACATACCTTGTGGGTGCTATAGATTTCACATAAGATGGTTACATGAAAATGTTCTCTGGAAAGGTCCATGCAAACATGAGATTCCATTCTTTTCCCTCCCTAATTATTTTATGATCTTTTATTGGTCATCAATAAATGAGTAAATAAAGACTGCCACTGTCAAAAGTCAATGTGAATTTTTAAGACATTTTCTGAAGAACACAAAAAAAATATCAAAAACTCAATAATTCTCAAGGTTACTGTGGATTTTGTATAGGTCTGGCAAGAGAAATCCAGTCTCAGAAGTACAATAGTTGTAGCTCTGTAAAATTTAGTGGGCGTGCTTTTTAATCATGGCTCTGTGTCTGGTTTCTCTCTGCTTGAATTTCTCCTTTCTCCTTTCCCATTTTCAATTCCATTACAATGATGAGTTCTGAGTTTGCGGTCAAAGTATTTTGTACATAGTACTACCATGTGGGTAAAATCAACCATAGAACTACACATTTCTAAGACTTAAAAAAAATCATGATAATTCAAGAGGTATTTAGGGAATAGTGCTACATAGCTACATAGCATATAAGATGTATATGCTTTACATTAAAATATAACTGATTAAATTTTTAATACATTAACTTTTGTGTTTCCTGACTCAGCTCCTAAGCTATAAAAAACCTTGAAACTATAAACAACTTGATAAACCATGGTTTATCTTTTATATTTCATTTAAGCTCTCACACAGTGAATAAGATACACTTTCAGTATATACTTTTTCCAAAAAAAAACTATTATATGATCTCAGTTCTCATTTTATGTCATTTCTATGGAAATTTTCATGAATTTTTATTGTAATTACCTCAAGCAGATATTCCATTCTCTTATATTTTAAGAGAGACAGTAGAATAAAAAGGGAGAGTTTGGATGAGTTCTGAAAGATTTGGGTGGTCATGAAAATAAACCAAACAAGAGAATATTGGGGGTCACTTTAAAGATTTCAAAATATATTTTCAAGTTTATTAAAATGATGAATTATGAAAGTATATTATTAAAATTAATTTGTGAAAAAAAATTAAATAGGGGAATAACAACTTAACAAATTTTCCTCAAAGTGATTAACAAAGAAAAAGAAGTTGCACTGTCTTATGCCTGCCCCCTTGGTAGAACTACATCAATCACAATAGTGATAATCAGATATGTCCACCCAAATTTAACAGGATGCACATTTAGATAATCAAAACCTCAGAGTTCTATAGTGGAGACCTCTGGTGGTTGAATACAGATTAACTGTAGGTCAGTATGTGGAAAAGTAGAATTTCTGAAGTGCTAAGCAGCAAAATTTCCATTTATTTACGTAGGAAAGTATAAATTAACCTGATACTTAGACATGCACATGTTTAATTTATTCCTATATACTCTCTAAAGTAATGTCATGCAAAAAATTCTTATCTAATCAAAATAAAGTTTATCAAACCAAAACAAGTTTTAATATGAGAAAGAAGAATGAAATTATTTTCTGCTACTCTTGTAAGAACTTATTTCCAGAATCATTTCTTATATAAAAAGTAACATAAATTTAGCAGCCTCATAAAGGGGCTAGAGATGATAATTTGTGGAGTTGCCTGTGATATCCATAGACCCAACTTTGTTTTATCTTTTTTATTTTATTATTTTATATTTTTTTACCTAACATTTCTCAGAATATTTATGCTTGGAATGTTGGAGATTTAGCTTTAAAAGAGCACAGTTCCTAAGTTTCTGATTAGTTGAGTTGATTACAACATTCATTGAAAGAGAAATCAAAGATTTGAATGATTCCACATTCTCAGAGGCCCATTGTTGTTTGTCCTGTGGTAATAAGCCAAGCCATGTAACCCTGGACGTGTCAACAATAAATGTCTTTGTGTCTGAGGCAGTGTGTGGCCGGCATCACTATGTTTAGAAGCAACTTCAGAGTGTTCTTTTCCTGGCTTCTTTGTAAAAGAGGCTCATCAATTATTTACTGCCTTGGCATTTCAAGTTCTCTGCATCAACATACCAGTTAAAAAGTAGGTTGGGAAATGGGTTAGAACTCAGTTCAAAGATCTGCTGCTGTAATCAAACTTCTGCTATTTAAGACAGAAACTTAAAATTGTCCTGTCTCACTTTCCTTTAAAGTAAAAAGTAAATGTTACTGCTTATGTCAAAAGGTGATTGTGAGAATTTGCTGAGGTGACATACACAGCATGGATGGCACAGTGCCTGAGCGAAGATAGGACTCAGTAACTTCTCACTGAATGTATGTTTTCAGCCAGGAATGCTCTGTGTGAACAGTGTATAAAGAGAAGCCCCACAGAGAAGCAAATGGCATTAGGTGTGAAATCTAGGTGAATTCGTTTTATTTGGTGCTCCTTTTTTCCCCTTGTTTGCTTGTTTTGAGACAGTGTCTCACTATGTTGCCTTCAGTAAAGTGCTGTGACTTCATAGCTCACAGCAACCTCAAACTCCTGGGCTCTAGCAGTCCCCTTGCTTCAGCCTCCCAAGTAGCTGGCAGGCACCTACTGCAACACCCAGCTATTTTTTAGAGATGAGGGTCTCGCTCTTGCTCAGCTTGGTCTCAAACTCATGAACTTAAGCCATCCACCTGCCTCGGCCCCCAAGAGTGCTGGAATTACAGGCGTGAGCCACTCTGCAGGGCCACAGCTGCCCTTTAGAGAACCAGTCTGGTTCTAATCAAACCCCAAGACAACAAACACAGACAATTCCTAGTGCAATGTTTCTTTGATTTTATGTGCATATGAATCACCTGGGGCTCTTTTTAAAATTCAGGTTATGATTCAGTGAGTGGAATCTGAGAGGCTGCATGTCCCACAAACTGTCCATGAGATGCATATGCTGCTTGCCCACGAAATACACTTTAGCAGGGTCCTAGAGCATGTGAATGCTTGGCAATTTAGGAATACTGTACTTAGGCACATATTCGTCTGGTCCTCAAACTATGGCCCGTGGACCACGTGCTTTGGTGTGAATTGCATTTGTTCCCGTTTTGTTTTTTACTTCAAAATAAGGTATGTGCAGTGTG
This sequence comes from Perodicticus potto, assembly GCA_963574655.1. Lineage (NCBI taxonomy): Eukaryota > Metazoa > Chordata > Mammalia > Primates > Lorisidae > Perodicticus > Perodicticus potto. Next base: position 33,767 of record CAUYRH010098751.1, read on the forward strand.
CATAGGAATTTGTTCATAGTTTTTTTTTTAAAACTATAGTCTGGCCCTCCAACGGTCTGAGGGACAGTGAATTAGCCCCCTGTTTAAAAAGTTTGAGGATGCCTGGTCTAGACCAATGGTTCTCAACCTTCCAGATTACCACGTTGTTACAAATTGAAAAAAGGGGTCACAACTCACAGGTTGAGAACCGCTGGCCTAGACCAACATTCTGCGTCCTAGCACAATGGCTTAGAATTAATTAATTAATTTTTTTAACAAAAGAAATCATTCAGTGCGTACTGTATCAGGCACTGTTCTAGGTTCTAAGTATAGAGCAATGAACAAAACAGAGACTACACCCTCATTCAGTCCAGTGGTAAGGTCAGACAATAGACATGTAAATAATTAATTAGAATATGTTCTAGTGATGCCGGAATTTCAGGTTCTTGGTCTAGATGATTTGAAGAATAAACCCGCGGACCACAGATCAGTGGTAAGACAGAATTTATTTACAGAAAAGAACACAAAAAACACTAAAGCTCCTGATAGAGAGAACTCAAGTGGGGAGAGAAAAGCTCTCTCCGTTTCTCTCCCGGTCTTTCCCCGTCTCCTCGCTTAGGCTTTTAGTCTCGGGGTATATATAGGCGCTTGGGTTCCTTGGCCAGGAAATGAATGAACACAGTCCCTTCTGCCTGGGCAAGGTGAATGAATGTATCAATGAATGAACACAGTTCCTTCCGCCCCGCAAGGTGAATGAATGTATCCATGAAGGAACACAGTTCCTTCCGCCGGGGCAAGGTGAATGAATGTGTTAATGAATGGACAGAGTCCATTCATGGAATTGAGGCCTAGGAAATTCACATGTAATTGACCTAGGCATCGGAATGGAGGTTCCGTCTTTAGCCATAAGTGTAAACTGAAGGAGACACCAAGGTGCAGGTGTCTCCTCGGCAGTTGTCTGGCCTTTGTGGTTATTGGAGCCTCTGGGGGAGTTGGAGGTCCCCCTCCTTGCCTATCATACAGCCCGCTGGTTCCGCAGATGCGCTGCCGCCGCACCGACACCGCCAAGGTGGAGGCGGCAGGTCCTCCAGCTCCGCTGAGCTGGTCGGGGCGCCAAATGTCCTGCATCACTAGCAGTGATTATAACTATAACAAAAATAAACTGAAGTCACTAGGGGGAGGTATATGGTTAATGAAGGCTCCCCTGGGAGGGAGAATATTGAACTGAAACCTGACTATTAAAGACAGTCTGTTGGGTGAAGATCTGACAATTTCGTAACAAATGAAGAGAAAGTGCAAAATCCCTGAGGCAACAGGGGACTTGGTTTGTAGGTGAAGAAGGAGAAAGGCCACTGTGGCTACTTTGTAAAGCTTCAGTGTGAATGTGAACCAGCGGTCAGAGGTAATGAGAGACAAGATCACAGCTGCTGGAGCTGGGGAGAAGCAGAAATCTCTCTGGCGCTTTCTGCCATCTGTTCGTACCACCATAATGGTGCACATGAATGTCTTGGCCAATGCTCTTAAGAGCATCAACAGTGCCAAAAAGAAAGGCAAATGCAATGTTCTTATAAGGCCATGATCTTAAAGTAATCATCGGATTTCTAATTGTGATGGTGAAACATGCTTACATTGGCTAATTTGAAATCATCAGTGATCACAGAGCTGGGAAGATTGTTGTGAACCTCACAGGCAGGTTAAACAAGTGTGGAGTGATCAGCCCCAGATTTGATGTGCAACTCAAAGATCTAGAAAAATGGCAGAATATTCGGCTTCCATCCCATCAGTTTGGTTTCATTGTACTGACAACTTCAGCTGGCATCAAGGACCACAAAGAAGCAAGAAGAAAACACACAGAAGGGGAATTCTTTATTTTTAAGTATGTATTACATCTGGGATGTAATAAAAAATAAAATGCCTCAATGGGCCAAAAAAAAGATCACTCTGAAACCATCGGGAATATCACAGAAATTGGATCAGAGGAAGGTCTTAACAACTCCACACAGGATGAAGAAGGTATATGCTCTCTGCAATAAAAGAAATGTGCCTGTAGGAAAATACACCTGGCTAAGCAGAAAGAGATGAGTGAAAAAGAGCTAAAATAAGGTGTGGGACACAGAGTGAAAAACAAGAGTAACTCAAAAGACAAGTTGAAATTGTACATCGCTTTGGTTTGCACTGCAACAAACAGAAATATATCACTTATACCAGGCAAGATAATCTAGTAGCAAACTCTTGATTGCCACAGAATAAACTAAATTTTTCAGAGTAAGAAGTAGCTGTGTAACTGTTGAAGAAAATATAAACCCCTTAACTCTTCTCAACTTTAACTATAGGCTATTGCACCTAAACTTCCTTGTTTTTCACAGAACATTGGAAACAAAAATGAAACACTGTAGATGGTACAATAAAAGATAGACGTAAAGGAAATAAGATATACATATGCAAGGCCACCTTGCACTAAGAAAAAACTAGTAGAAAACGTCATATTATTAATGTAAATTGCAAAATATTAAATGACTATAATACAGTGATTTTTGTACTCTAACTGTACATCTCCTTTCGAGCATATTGTTTCATTAAGATGTATGCCAAACCCCAAAGCCAATAAAAGAAGAATTTAAAAGATTTTGCAGAGCATGGTAAATAAAAAAGGATGAATGATACAATGTTGACTCAATTTTAATGAGCCTCCCTTACTTACTAGGGAGGAAGTCTAATGATTTAAGGCTTTGCAAACTAGTGGCTATTAACACATAAGTGCGTTCTAATTGACTTCTGTTTTTGTCTAATTATTCAATACCCTGCAAACTAATAGCTATTAACATGTGGAGTATTTGCAATTGACTCCTGATCTTCTGTCTTGTTTTTCAAATATGTGAGTAAAGGAGTGTGCATTAGAAGGATGCTCCTAATCCTCCATCAGTGAGAAGCAGCTTGGAATTTTTTGTTCAGTAGCTGTAAGGAATGGCATAGTCACCTTTCTCCCTAGAATGCCCAGCACAAGACACACATTTTTTATATATTCACCCATAGGTGTGGTTACATTCTTTGGCAAATAACAGGTAAATTTTTGCTTGTTGTATGTTGTTTCCTTGTGTTCCATTGACTTCATTAGTGTCTCATGTTAACCAACTATGCCGCAGAGTTCAGACTTCTCATACTTTCTTTTCATTCATCTGTTGGTTATCATAGGCATTTGTTAATAGCAATGGTATAATGTTGTAACGGTGCTTTCTTTGTGATTGGCCTTTTGTATATTTCATTTCATTCATTCAACAAATACTAAATGAGTGTGGATTTGTTGCCAGTCTCTACAGTTTCAAGGGCAGAGTGAAGGAGTGGAGTGAGATGAGGCTGGGAAGAAGGAAATGAGAACCAGGTCATTCAAGGTCCTATAAACTTTTAGAAAATCTGACCTTTATCTTCAGAGCTGTAGGAAACTAATGAGCCAGTTAAGCACGGGAGTGGCACCGTCTTCTGCCATGTGTTTGCCGGGTCTTATTTCCCCCCCTCTCCGTTGTGACTGCCCTATGCAGGGGCTTTGTCAAGCTTCCTGATCATTTACATTTCCTGGCTATTTTCAACTAACAAACTAATTTTTTTTATGGAAGAAAAAGGTTGCCAAATATATAACACAATAACTTCTCTGAGAGGCACAAGGGAGTTTGTAAATAAAACCACCTATGATTTGGTTCATGAAAACATGAATGCTGCTATGGATAGAGTCATTGTTTATTTGTATGTAAATTATAGCTCAGTTCTAATAAAGGAGTAAAAGAGGGGGACATACTGCATTGATACTCCTTATTGCAAATTAATATTATAAAAATTACTTAACGGGCAGATATCCATTACATAAGAATACTTTGAGCAGTGTGCTTCTTCCACACACTTGTGCTCCTGATAATGAAAGAGCTCTCACTGGGGCGAGGAGTACGCATGTGTGTGCTGGTTCTTTTAACATCTGGCCATAGTAAGCAATCCTGTTTTGGCTTTGTCTTCAAGTAAGAACAAAAGGACAAGAATCTAATTTATCTGGGTGCCCATCTGGTTTCAACTGTTCATTTTACCTTGATTTAACACTGGTGATGATCGTTGGTGTTGGTGATCATGTCTTTCCCAGGAGAAGAAGTTGACAGACAGCTGTGCAGAGATGCCATCTTCCCCATCCCAGTGGCCTGTGATGCCCCCTGCCCAAAGGACTGTGTGCTCAGCATGTGGTCTACATGGTCCTCCTGCTCACACACCTGCTCAGGGAAAACCACAGAGGGAAAACAGATACGAGCACGATCCATCCTGGCCTATGCAGGTGAAGAAGGTGAGTCTGTACCCTCAGAAAGAATTGAGGCTCCTTTTGGAATTTGACATGCATTTTTTGGTGTGTAGCCTGGATAAAACGATACTCTATGGAAATCAATTATCAGAAATTCAACAACCCAAGGAGATTTAATATCTCTTGATATATTGGGCAATATGATTCTGTTCCCCAAAATTAATCTTGAAAATGGGTATTTAATAAAAGAAGAAAGACTTATTTTTATGTTTTTATTTTTTATTTTTTATTTTTTTACATATTGAGTCAGATTTGTAAGTGTGCCCTTCACCCAGATAATGTGCACAATGCCCAAGAGATACGAAGGAAGACTTTTAAAAGTGAGCTCATTTTGCTCCTTCTAACACTCCTAGTAATTCACGTTCTTTCTAAGCCAAAGCGTCAAGCCAATGAAAAAGTCTGAAAATGGCTCCCCATATTCCAGGGGTTTTCTTGGTGTTTTTCCATTTCAGTAGTCAGATTTGCCCTCGGAAATCACATTCTACCTTCATGTAAAATGGCATAGATGTACAATAATAAAGTTTATTTAAAAACAACACAAGCATAGCTTGTGAACATAGGCTCTTATATCCAAAAATCTCATACATAGATTGTATGAGACTTTTAAAAAATATGTTGCTCCTAAATCACTTCACCTTCTTGGATGAATAAAAGATGTTTGTCATATATTCATACCTCACTTGCAAGCTTTATTGTCAAGAAATACAAGGCTCTTGGTAATTGTCTCTCAAGCTGATATCCAAATGCTAATTTGGCCTCTGTGTGACTGGGTGATATAATGTCATACTTAATCTTCTTGTTCTGGAAAATAACACAGAAATAAGAAAAGCATAAAAGTAAATCAAGCTCTTTCACATTAAGGCGTGTTTTTTTTACCTCAAGAAGATGAGTGTATATTATTTAAATATTATCAAGCTAAATGACCTGTCTTCTTTTCGTTCACACTTAGCACAGATGATGGCTTCTATTGTAGTAAGCATGCGTTTCCATGTATTGCCCCAAATAAGCCATTTGGGCAGAGTTTTGTGATGTCTGTACCCTTTTTATTTTTCTGTTTATGAATTATTTTAATGAGAGAAACCTGATGGTGTTCTTGTTCTGTCAAATTTGCTATCCATATGTGTAATAAATATGTTAACATATAACTACTATGGCTATAAACCATGAGTATCACGTGAATCAAAAATTTTACTCCTAGAAAGTGTCTGTTTAAGCATGTGGCTCATATGTGTAGTCCCAGCTATTGGAGAGGCTGAGGCACAAGGATCACTTGAGGCCAGGATTTCAAGATTGAAATAAGCTATGATCATGCCACTGCACTCCAGCTTGGGTGACAGCAAGACCCTGCTCAAAAATCAACCTATGGGGAAATTTAGAATTTTCCATCATTTTTTCCTATCACCTTAACACAAACTTAACTGTTTTCTACCAAAAAAGTATCTATTGAAAAATAGAACCTTTTAGAGTCAAAATTGTACTTCTTCTGTTGTTGAACAATAACCTTGTCTCCATTATATTCAGACTTCAAATTCTATCAGCTCATATTATGTCCTGGGCTTCATTAAAATTAGATCTCTGGTCACCCTGCTCTCTATAAATGCATTATACTCTGTAGACCCTGGCTATGTGACTAGTAATGAGTGACTTTTCACCCCCGAATCACATGGCAAGGATTTCGCCATGCTTGCAGAACTCACCAGGTCATTATTTCTGTAGACATGATGTTTCACACTGAAAGGTCATGAAGTGTTTTAAAGGAGAAATTTATGATTGCTCTTTGATATGTAACATCCACTTAGTTTGAAAGGGTAGTGCTTCAATAATTTTTAATTAAGTCTAGTAGCTGCATCGTAAGCAAGTCATGCTGGAAAGTTATAGATGTTTATGTAGTAAATCATAAGGGTAGGAATTCAAACCATGATTTTTTTAAGTTTTATTTTATTTTTAATTGACACATAATTACACATATTTTATGGGGTGCAGTTTGATGTTTTTATACATGTATATATTATGTAGTAATCAAATCAGGGTAATTAGGGTATCTGTCACCTGAAACATTTATCATTTCTTTATAGTGAGAGCAATCAGAATCTTCTTTTCTAACTGTTTGAAATATACATTGTTACAAACAGTAATTTTAAAAGGAAACCATAAAGGAGACTCTCTCAATGGGATATCTGCTATTATTTGTCTCTGCTGATAACATTTATAAAATCTGATATAATTATATGAAACACGTAATGAGGAATTTATCCTTCAAAGCCTATTTATTGAGTACTTATTATTCAGTCGACACTGAAACACATTTTCTCTTACTCAAATTAAGACTTTGATAATTCTGAGCTATTTTTGGAATGAGTTAGCAACTATATCTGCAGGAAGCTTTAAATGCATTTTCCTGCCAATTATACTGGATAATTCTTTATAATTCTACTCAAAAGTAGGTCTTTCTGATATTCCTCAAGAATTAGTGCTTTGTACATATCATAAATCCTCGTAATTTTCAATGGATCAGAAAATTGCTATGATAATTTTAAAGGAAAATACTACCTTAGGAAAATGATACATGGAGTATTTAGACACCAAATTATGTGATTTTCTGGGAAATAACTTAAAGGACAAGTTTGCATTCAGAATGAATCTAGATTTGTGAAATGAATACTGCAACCTACACTATTATTTATCTCAGTTGGAACTTCACCTTTAAACATTACACTCAAGATTAGATAACCTTTTCTAGTTAATAAGAATAACTAGGATATGCCATAGTAACAGACAGCCTGGATGTTCAAGAGCTTAAAAGAAAAGAGGTTTATTTATTTCTTCCCTGTGGGAATTTAGCTACAGTTTTAGGTAACTCTCCAGAGCAATTTGTCCTCCATGAAATATCCCAGCCTTGCACCACCTTATGAAGACCTGTGTCCACAGTCTTTTTGCCAGAGATACTTAGACAGTTTGTTCACTTGAAAGCATCAGCAATTCAATTCTGTCCTCTGGAAGTGATTTATGTCACTTCTCGCATTTCAATGTCAAAACAAGTCATACATGTATAACTATACCTAACCTCAAAGAGGGTGGGGTAATATAGAAAGAGAAGAGTACTGGCCAGTAGTCTAACCCCTGATTTCCTCGGTGTTCTTATTGTATATCTGTGTGCACATATATGTCTATATCTATATTTATATCCATAGATATATGATAAGGCAGCGGTCTCCAACCTTTTTGGTACCAGGGACCAGTTTCATGGAAGACAATTTTTCCACAGAACGGGGGAGAGGGGTTCAAGATGATTTAATTACATGACATTTATAATGCAGAATCGGTGGGGGCCCTGAGCTTATTTTCCTGCCACTAGACAGTCCATCTGGGGGTGAGAGGAGACAATAACACACACAGTGTGTTGCACGTATCCTCAGCCCCACCTCAGATCATCAAGGATTTGATTCTTCTAAGGAGCGTGCAGCCTAGAGCCCTTGTGTTTGTAGCTTAGAGCAGGGTTCATGCTCTTTTGAGAATCTAATGCCCCACTGATCTGACAGAAGTTAGAGCTCAGGTGGTGTGACAGCCATAGGGAGATAAAGCTCCCTCACTGGCCACTCGCCTTCTGCAGTGTGACCCGGTTCCTACCAGTCCACAGGCCCGCGGTCGGGGGATTACAGTGATAAAGGGACTACTGAATATGCCCCCAATTCAGTTGATAAAACAGCCCCCCCATTGTGAAGATGTGATGACTTTATTATTTCTCTGTTCCTCTTAAATGGGTGATAGAATTAAAAAAGGTAGTTCCTCTTCTTCCTACTCTTTTCTTTTCCTTTTCCTTCCTTTCCCTTCCTTTTGGGCTCTTTCTCTCCCGTTCCAAACAATTCTATCCAAAAAGCCATTGTGTGGACCTGAGCAATTGCTCATCTGTGCTAGAAGGTGGGGGGTCTGCGGTGGTCCAGATCGGACTGTCAGAGCCCAGCCTGGGGGAGAAGAGCATCCAGTGGGACGAGAGATGGCCTGGCGCGGGGCTGCAGAGTCATCGCGCAGAGTAAAGGGCAGGGGCACATGGGTCGTGTGGGAGATTACGAACAGTGACCCCACACAGACTGTCCGAGCTCAAGCAGAGTGGAGACGGAATCTCGGCATTGAGGCAGCGGCCCGAAGTGGGGTGTCAAAGCTAAGGAGTGCTGTAATGTGGGTGCCTGATGCAGGTGTCAGGTTATGGGCAGAGTGGTGATGCAGTGATGGAACTGGCAGAGGGAAATCATTTGGGAAGAGTTGACCTAATAAATATGTGTGTTAAAATAATAGGAACCAGGCTTTTTGTTGCTGGAGAAGGGAGTTAAAGTATGTTAAGAAAGAAAATTGGATTAAACCCTGTTCTCTAGAACTGGAATTGGAAGTCATCAATATGAATTCATGGTGTTTAATTTGTAAAGATACAGATAAACATAAATGTGTGTGAATATATAGAGATACACATACTATTTACATTTGTTAACGCTATTCCCTGAAAAGACCTGTAGCAGCAAGACCCCAAGTGCAGTAAGCACATGCATCACTCGGATCTCGGTTCCTGATACCATTCTGCAGAAGAAGAACCGGGGCTACTTGGAGAAGTGGCTCTCATCCCAGGGATAGGATAGGAAAAGTACAAGGTGTGCTTAGAGGATCTTGTGGCAGAAAGTAAAGAGCAGAACATGGGGCGGCACCTGTGGCTCAAAGGAATAGGCTGCCGACCCCATATGCCGGGAGGTGGCAGTTTCAAACCCAGCCCTGGCCAAAAAAAAAAAATCTGCAAAAATAAAAAGCAGAATGTGTCAAAAGGCCACAGACACCAGCTTGAAGATTCTCCCACTGGCCACATATGCAAATTATTTGAATGACAAAATAATGATACTAACAGATCATAACCCATTAACCAAAATGGGAAACCATGGATGCATACTTTATATAAAGAAAGAAAGAAATTGAACATTTGATGAAGAGAATTATATTTACAGAGCCACTGGTATTTCCCTGATGGAGAAATCTTACAGACACCACATTTATCTAATGACCAAAGTTAGCTTTATCAATAATGGAGCAAATCAAAACCTTGTACCCCTGATGTGGTACAATAAGAGCCTGACATCACTCCCTAGTGGCCCAGGAAAGTTATGAATAGTATATTAATATTCAAATTTAGTTTTATTGAAATTTTAATGTTGGTTCAAAGTTAAACATAAAAAGAAAGTAATAAAAATAATTTGTATATAATTACTTTCCGCACAGTCTTGAATAACATACAACCTATTATATCAGCAATACACAAAAATTGTCATTAAATGCTTCCTGAAATGTCCTCACTTTGGAAACCAAATTATAAGTATTGGAAAACTGGAGATAGTTAATATACTGGAAGTAACCTTTCTTACTTAAAATTGTGTATATGCGTGTTCTTACTTCCTAAGGGTTAACTTCAGTGGCATAAAATTGGCAAGTCCCATTAATTTAACATTGTATGATACCTTAAGGGAACACGGCTAGGGAAGAATCTTCTTTGTGTCATATAAAGTGTAGGATTTGTGCCAAGGACTACTATAAATTTATGTTAGGAAGTTCTAAAAGGAAGCATGCTTTTTAAAATACTGAATTTGGCATGTTTTAATATCAGTAGTGGTAATAGAGTGAATTTGAACAAAAATTAAAAATTTGTATTGTATTTTTAGCTTTCTCAATTTTTGAGCCCATGTTGCAAATCCTCAACAAGCTTCATTTAAAAAGGAAAAAAATATTTCCATACTCAATGAAAATCATCAGGAAGGTTGCATTTTGACTACATTTGCACATTTGCTTTAACACTTTCTAAAATGTTAACCATCCTGCTGACCATGTAATAAGCATACAAGAATGAAAATTGTGCTACTGAGAAAAACCAATCACTGATGTATATCCTAAGTAATGTCGGTATTGTTGGTCACTTCTGAATTGTCCTGGAAAAGGATCATGATCAGGAGACTATTTATAGCACCAACTTAGTAATGTGTTTGCTCTTTCATTACAACAAGAACAACTAAATATGCTAATGCTAATGTTTTAGTAGAGTGAGGAATAAATAACTGAAATGGTTTTGTTTCAGTTATATAAATGTAGAACACAAAGCTAATTTTTTTCTGTGTGGTAAAGGCCAACAGTCTGTATTATTGTTTTATTTTAACTAAGCATGTGTCAGTGGATGCAGTCATATTTCAGTTTTCTAGTCCCTATATACTTAAATGAGTGCATTCCCACATTTATTCTGGATTCTAAGTATTTATTCCTTGCTACAAATGTAGCAAGTTGAGTAATGTGTTTCACATACTAATTTGAGAAATAATGTTTTTTGTTGTTTATCAAAGCATGTGTAAGTCATAGATAAAAACTCCCCTGGGGCCATGGCTATTGATTCATAGCTAGTTAGATTCTGATGTTTTAGTAATTTAAAGTAAATCACAGATTTTGAAAACTTAACATGTAAAAGGAAAAATTTTCAATAAAATGTTTTTGATACATTCAACTGAAAATAAAATATTAAAATAAAAAAATAAATAAATAAAAAGAAAAAAATTATTTTGAGAACATTTTACACTGAGTATAACAACTTCTGTTAATTCTCACTGTATAATTATCCTCACATAGCAAAAAAGAACAGACTATTTATTTTTGCAGAATTCAAAATGACCCCTTAGAACTTCAGTCCAAAATATTAATATACCTTTATACCTGCTTTATACACACAGAGAAGAGATACAGACTGAAGTAGAATTATGCCAAATTTTTTCTCAAATAATTAGGAGTCTTCAAAAGTCATCTTATACAATGAAAAACAATGGGAAGGAAATAGTTCTATTTTAACTTATTCAGTGTTTGCAGCTAAATGATTTTAATCTTAAGTACCAGGGAGCCTTTGTATTTCCTAGAGGAATTTGAAGAACTCAGGATTCATTATATGTATATACATACACACAATTCTGGTTTCTAAGTAAATGCTATCATTTACTTCCATATCCTCCCTTGGAAAGGGAGTTCTGCTTCGATCTGTTCCTTCATGACCGCCAAGAGGATTTGTTCAGGCTCCACAGTGGGAAATCTTCTCCCTTTTCCAGAGAAAAACGGGGGTGGAGTGTAAGATGGGGCTGTGCTGCAGCAGAATCTCTTGAGGTACCCTGTGGCTAATGCTATCTCAATTCAATCCCTTAAAGCATGCCCTTGCCAATGTGCGCTGACCCAGAAGCGGTCTGCTATCGAAGGGATTTGGGCTGCAACAGGCTAAGTTAGAAGCACCTTAAAACTATAATCCATAGTACCCTAGGAAGTAGGACTCTTCATACTCATACCCTCTTCATAACATGAGTCACATGTTGCAGCCATATAGCCTATGGCTGGGAGGAGTGAGACTTATAAGAAATACCAGCATAGCTCAATAATGGAACACCTGGGTGGAAAGGGCATGGAGAGGGATTTAGCTCTCCTAACAAGCATGAGAGCCCACGAGATGGCAAGATGAGAGGAGTGGTGAATTGGCAGTCTCTATACCTGTGGTGTTGAGAGGCACGAAGTCAGCCTTATATTAGGCTGGAGGAGAAGGCAGCCAAGGAGCATGCACATTCCATCACGGACTCGCTTACTCTGACTCTGTCTCCTCTCCTGCCTGCAGAACGCCAGCATCATGTCTCTCTGAGGAAGATTACCAAGCTCTGCTAAAGACGAAGATCTATCTTTCTAAGAAGACTGCTTTAGTCTAAGACTCTCTCTCTCTCTCTCTCCAGCTAAAGTAGATAGCCCTCAGACACCTAAGAGAAACTGTACCTGAGCAAGGTAACTTAGCGGTCCACGTACGGAACCTAGTTAAGCTGGGCCTGAGACCTGGCCAGTCCTGTGCCCAGGCAAGAAGTGGCGGAAGTGACGTGTGACAGCCACACTTGCTTATTCTTGTTGCCAGTCATTTTCCTGTGTGAACTCTACACTCCAGTTGACTATATCAATATTACTAATTCCTAGGGTTACACCTCCCTGTGTACCTTTACTTTTATTTATTTTTTTCTTCTACTTAGATAAAATTCTTCCTTCAAAATATATTCCTCCTTCCTTTACCAGAATTGTGCTTGCAGAAATCATACTCCTTCCAAACACATGTCAATGCCTCTTTTTATCTGAGGCATTTTTCAGCCTCCAAAATGTAATGGAATCTTACTTGAATCCCAATTACACTAAATTCCTCTGTTAACATGATTATTACATTTTATCTAGAGTTCTATTCATTTGTATGCTTGTCTTCTTCCTCTACTCTTTTCTCTATGGAATAATAAGGTTCTTGAAAGTAGCAGGAACTATTTCTAACCCTCTAGGTATCCATTGCAAGTCCCATCCAATGCACACGTATTAAATTATTGCTTTGAACAAGGTTCTTTTTTATTTCAATAGATTTAGGAAATACAGGTGGTTTTTAGATGCAGGATGAATTGTAAAGTGGTGAACTCATGGCTTTTAGTACGTCTATCACTTGCATAGTACATATTCTACCTGATAGGTAATTTTTGAACCCTCATCTCCCACTCACCATCCTCCTTTCTGAGTCTGCAAAGTCTAATATGCCATTCTGTATGACCACACCTACCATGGTTTAGCTCTCACTCATGAGTACATACAGAATAGTATTTCTGTTCCTGAGATAGGTACTTCACTCAGGATTACAGTTTTTGGTTCCATCCAAATTGCTTCAAAAGACATAGTTCATTCTTTTAGATGGCTAAATAGTACTTTATGGTATGTGTGTATATACACACATAGTATGGTATGTGTGTGTATATATATATACACACAACTTAGTTGGTATGTGTTTGTATATATATACACACATAGTCACTGCTTTTTAAATATATATATTATAAAACTATGTATATAAAAATGGTCACCAGATGGCCAAGGGGAATACTTCAAAAGGGACCATGGTGATTTAGATATTCAGCAATGAGGTATGTAGTACTTTCTCTAGGATGAGTTTAGGAACTCAATTTTCAGACCTGGTACAATGATAGCTCTGATGATCATTTCAGAAAAAGAGTTCCAAAATTGCTGTGAAGGGTGGACTAGGGATTGGCATTGGCAGAACTTCCGAAGGGGAGTACTTCAAAGGTGACCACAGTGGTATTTGGAAATCAAGTGTGTAGCACTTTTTCTGATGTGAGTTCATGAACTTAATTTTCTGACCTTGTATATTGAGTATTATAATTTTAATACAGTTTTTTCCTTTCTTAAAATGTGTATGTTTTTTGACACTATCTGTATGTATATGTGTGTCTGTGTATAGCAGCTATTGTAAATGGCGTTGTGTTCTTGATTTGATTCTCAGCTTGTGTACATTAATTTTATAATTTTACTGAATGTGATAACCAATTCAAGGAGTCTTTTGGAGGACACTTCAGAGTTTTATTAAATGTAAGATTGTATTATCAGCAAATACATAGTTTCATCCAAGACAACTACATACCTTTATGCATATAAACTAGAAAATCTAGAAGAAATGGATAAATTTTTAGAAACACACAGCCTCCCAAGCTTGAATTAGAAAGAAATAGAAACCCTGAATAGATTAATATCAAGTAGCAAGATTGAACTGATAAGCAAAGACCTCCCAGCAAACAAAGGGAAAAGAAAAGAAAGCCTAGAACCAAGTGGATTCACAGACGAATTTTGCCAGAACTACAAAGAAGAACTAGTACCTACCTACAAATGTGTTCTATAACATGGAGAAGGAGAGAATCCTCCCTAACTCATTCTGTGAAGCCAGTATCACACTGATAAGAAAGCCACGAAGGACACAACTACAAAAAAAAGCACAGACCAATACCCTCATGAACACAAAGGCAAAAAATCTCCAACCAAATGCTAGCAAATCTAATCCAACAGCCCACCCCACAAAAAAATATCACCATGATCAGGTGGGTTTCATCCAAGGGCTACAAGGATGGTTCAACATAAGCAAATCAATAAGTGTGATTCACCCCATAAACAGAATTGAAAACAAAAACCATATGAAGGATTTTATTAAATTCAACATCCTTTATGATAAAACTCCGTACAAAACTAGGTATAGAAGGAACATACTTCAAAATAATAAAAACTATGTATGACAACCCCACAACAGACATCTTACTGACTTGGTAAAAGCTCAAAGCATTTCCACTGAGAACTGGAACAAGACAACGATGCCCACTGTGACCACTTCTATTCAGTATCGTACCGAAAGTCCTAGCCAGAACAATCAGCAAGAGAAAGAAATAAAGGGCATCCAAGTCAGAAAAGAGGAGGTTTCTTTTTCTAAATCCATCTTCTAAATTATAAGGTCATCAATGCCAGAACCAGAAGCACCATAGCCCTGTTCAAATGCATCCCATCAAAGATTTTATGAAATTGACGTAAGGAGGAAAAGTCACTTTTTCATTTCTCAGAGAGAAGTTTCACGTAATAGTTGGTATTTTGATGTGAGCATAAAAGTTTATGTAGCAGAAATTCATCGTCTTATAAAGTCCTTCTCTTTGATGGAATACTAAAAAATATCAACAGTGACATTAGTATGAAATCTTTTTATATGTAAGAGGTTTTTAAAAATGCAATTACTAATTTTGTCATAGGTCACATTTTATAATTTCCCCAGTACAATGGAAATATTCACAGATGTCCAGAATGAGATCTTTCCACAAATAATAGATAAATAGAAATATCTATTAATACCTATTAATTTTTCTACCTTAAAATTACCCCAAACAACATGGTGATGCTGCAATGACTAATGACTCCAAATAATACTTTCAAAATTGCTGACTCATTGTTAATAATTAAGACCACTAGCACTTTATCTGGGCAAGTATATTAACATCAGACCAAAACTGCTGATACAGCTTTAATGCGGAGTGGGACAAGAAAACAAATAGGCTTTATTTCTGTAAACTTAACAGCCCTCTTACAGTTTCTGGACACATTATACTGATGTTATAAAAGTTTCATTTTTTTAAAAAATTTTATTCCAAAGCCAACCAGTCAATTCCATGTCAAACAATTTAAAGTTTTAAAATCACAGTTTAAACAGCAAGCATACTTACTCTCCCAGAGAAAATGGAGTAAATAAACACATTTTATAGTAGATCAGCAATTTTACCATTAAATATCAATGAATCATGAATATATATACATGTATATATATATAGTCTATAATTAGCATGTGTTTGTCTGAAAATTAAGATTGGATAAATCTAGCGCCTCAGGGAAAGGGTAATAGGAGTGCTCATTTACTTCTCCCTAATCCAATTAGTATGTTTTAGGATTCATTTCTATTCAAATCCTAAACTTCTTTGCCGGGGCTGCCAGGTTCACAGAACTGTATGATGGAGGATAGGATACGAACTGTGACAGATGTTTTCTCCTTCAGGAAGCAGGGAACATTAATGAAATGCTGTTTAATGCACGTTACTCTGATATTGAGCCCACGTTTGACACTGCATAAATGATTCTAAATTGCAGTGACATTCTCACATAAATTGTTACTGATTTGTTTGCTGAATTAGAAGGTTGTTCTTAACCATAGACAAGTGACACCTGGTAATCAGCTTAGGGAGTAGCCACTGGCTTTGCTTATGACATTTTCCCAAATCTCAAACTTCTTGAGCCATCCTTCATGTTACAGTCACTAACTGCTGAATCATCTTTTCTATTTAACTTTTTGAAGCTTGCTTTCCTAATATATGAAACCCACCTCTCTTACTGTGTTGAAATTTTCTCCGGGCACTATATCACAAATACTTGAGGGTTCTCCCCATTTCACATCAATGAGTTATTTTGTGTTCTAAGATGAAGTCTAAAACCTGTATGAGTTTCAGCAGGCCAAATTGTCAATAAAGTGAGCAATAAATTTCTCTCATGTCCTGTTTTTAACAATAGAAGACTTTTTAATTTTTGCAGTTGGCGCCAGAAATAGCACAGTGGTAAGAAACTAGACTCTAAACATGCCTCATGGTTACTGCGGTCACATCATTTAAGCTTCTTGGGCTTATGCGCTTAATAATCTCTAACTCATAGGACAGTCGTGAACACAAAATGAGGTCCCATCTACAACATACTTGTAACTCAGCTAAGCACATAAAAAAGAGTTCCGGAATGATAAGTCCCACACCGTAATCTATTGATTAAGAGATGCTTCTACTTGACTCTTTGACATCCGTGGAGTTACTGCATCTTACATTGGATGCATTTTTAATTTCTGGGGGCAAGCAATTTATGACATAGTTGTCATTGCTTGTATGTGTGAACTTTGTGGTTATTTCTGGTTTTTCCAACAACCAGTTCCATGTTGATTCTGCCAAAAACAAAAGCGGCTAAAGATAATTTGAGGACAGAAAGTAAATCCCAGTTGCTTGCTAAAATTCAGCCCCCTCTGAGGGGGAGAACATAAGGAGAGTAGTATCAGTATCTTGGAAGAAAAGTCTGAAGACCAAGGGGAAGAACTCTTTTTAAGAAATCTTGCATTGCCGATATGTGTGATATCAGAGGATGAGAGTGTACAGGAGAACGCAGACTGCAGTGAGGGAACTGAAATGTAACTTGAAAGATTTGGACTCAATGTACAGAAGTTTTAGGAATGCCTTTCCTTTTAATGCAAAAGAATGATATAAAAAACTATGTAATTAAGCCATTCAAAGCTATTTCAATAAGTATGCAAGAAAAATCAGAGTTCATCACAACACATTGTATCTTATTTTAATTTGCAGCATTTCTTTTTCGGTGGAACACATTAAATGATGGTGTATATACACCACAGCCGATGCACTTAAATTTGAAGATATATGAAATATAATTACTCAATGATTTTCCAGTAGTTTCTGGAGGATAGTAAACAATCAATGTCAATATCCCTGTTTATAAACACCCTAAACTTAATAGATTAAAATAAGTAGCATTTTAAAGCCTGCAATTAAGACTTTCATTTTGGGGAATGATGTTTGAGTCTCAATATCCATGTTTCTCCTGGTCAGCAATCACACAAGCTTTATTTGTACCTTATTTTCAACTTTTCTGGAGAGCAAGGGTCTCTGTCTTTAAGATCTTCCATCGTCCCCTAATACAAATATGATGTACACCATAGAGTTTATATTCTGAGCCACTCTGTGCCAAATGAGGTTAGATTAACTTATAATTTGCTTTCCTAGCTGGTCACAGGCAATGCGTTAGATCAGTGCCAGTTATTATTGTTGTTAGCCGTGTTAATTACAAGGAAAAGAGCATGGTAAAGTTTCATTGGTACTGTATCTAATCTGCTATCACTGTGCATTTTTATAGGTGGAATTCGCTGTCCAAACAGCAGTGCTTTGCAAGAGGTGCGCAGCTGTAATGAGCATCCTTGTACTGTGTACCACTGGCAAACTGGACCCTGGGGCCAGTGCATCGAAGACACCTCGGTGTCGTCCTTCAACACAACTACAACTTGGAATGGGGAGGCCTCCTGCTCCATAGGCATGCAGACAAGGAAAGTCATCTGTGTGCGAGTCAACGTGGGCCAAGTGGGACCCAAAAAGTAAGGGCTTCAGAATGACATCGGTAAATCCTGTGGGCAGCCATGCAGAGCATTGGCTTAGCCTCCACTTGCTTTGTGAAGTGAAGCATTTGGATGCTTGTCAGACCTGTCCTCAAGAGTAAGATTTGTTTGTTTTGAATGTCAGCTGCTGATAAAGCTATAACAGCTTTAGAGTCTTGTACCTGGGATCCATAAATTCTGTAGAAATCTGTCTATCTAGTACCTACTTTCTGTTTTATAGTAGCACTTTCTGCTTTTATTAAGCTAGTGAGGCAATGAAAGAAGTGCTGGCTCTAGGCCTGGTTGATCAATAATGACAGTATACAAAGTCCTCGCATTGTAGGTCACCCATGACCTCCTATATACCCGGAGGCTGTCGAGACTGCCAATCTAGTTTAATTGGGTAGTAGCCTTCTGTGATCTGCCTCTCATTTCCCCTGGAAAATACTATATCAAAAATACCGAGGCCAAACATATCTTTCAGTGGCTAAATGAATAAGCCATTTACTTCCAAGAGAGAGCCTTGGGACAGGATGAGTATTATGATGAGCAGGAAACTAGCAGTTTCTCGTAGTGAGAATGAGTACTATAACAGCAAGGCAAACAGTTTGCTGGTGGGGAGGACAAAGAACTCAAAAGTTGGCATACTATACGTGCTTTTAAGAAATAAACCAGATATGGCATATTGGGGCTATTTAATTATTACAAAACATTAATCTAAAAAAAGTTTAAGGGGTAAAAACCTTTTTCTCTTTGAAATTTAGAAAGCATAAATTTTTAAAATTTCAAATCAGCTTACCCATGTGAAACAAGAAAAGTAAAACCACTCAATTTTGCGTGGGTGTAAAAGTGACCTCCCATTTTCTAAATACTTGACAAAGTGGTTAATGTGTTGTGTGATCTTAAACCTGCTGCCTAACTCATTGCAGCCTCAGTTTTCTACCTACTGATAGAATTTATGGAAAAACATAATAGTAAGGTAAAGTACATAAATAATAGTATTGTATACTGTCATGTTAGAAATTGTTGGTTTTTTCTTAAGAATTTGAGATAATACTTAGTGTTTCAGAGAAATGAAAATAATGTACGTGGTTTGGAAAACTCCACGGGATAAATAAGAATCCCATTGTGAGTTATTTTTATCCAGCCAGGGTTCCAGACATTGGGAATATTTTGCCCCATATTTTATTCGTTTATGTCATTTGAATTTAGGAAATGATATGGGGGAATATATGCAAATCAGATCTAAATTCCTTGAGAGACTATTTGTAGATAACTCCAAACTAATATTTTAATAGAAATTTTGCCAAGGTTGCTATGAATCTAACTCAGGACAACAGTGTGTTAACAATTCAGCAGTGGTAACAGCAGGCACAGAAGTCCCGGGTCCTAGAGGACTCTGAGTCTCTTTGGAGCAAGAACAGAGACAGAAATAAATATTTACTGCAGAGGCACAGAAAGAGGATGACTGTGCTGAGCTCCCAGGAATAACTTCACTCTATGCCTGTTCTATAGTTAATCACCTTTCAAAAGTTGCTGTTGACATTTCTGTCACACAAACTGCAAAATATCTTTGCAGAGGAATGGATGCACATATATACAAAGCTGTATGTGAAAGAGCCTGCTGGATGAACATCCGTGAATCATTCTGGATGGGTATCCAGAAACCCCATGTCAAATCACCACGATAACCCACTGAAATTTTGCTATGCCCATGCAGCCTTTTTTCAATGACCTGGATTCATCTCTAGATTTGTTAAATCATATGGCTTTATTTTGCCCTTGAAATTCTGGAAAACGAAACAAATACGGTGAATTCAAAAGAAAATGTTATTGCCCTTCTTACTTAAAAGCTAGGTTAAATTCAGCAAATACTTTCCACTACCAGGTTTTTGAAACAAAAATGCAAAGAAAAAAACTTGTTTTAAACTTCTCTTAATAAAACAGATTACTTTGCAATGGTAAAGTCAATGTTATCGATCTTATCTATTCTCCCAATAACAAACTTCAACTTCTATCACATCTGTTTAATTTGACCTTGAATAAGATTTGGGGGAAAATCGATTTCTTGATTTAAATCACAAACACTAAATACAAACAATACAGCGGAGAAAGGAAGCATGTTGGCTGAACCATTTCCCTTCCCAAAGGAAGTCTGAATTCATTTTATTGGATGTAATCTAGGCTGTATAATTTATCTTTGTGTGTGTGTTTAACGACTTTGTTAGTAATTTTATTCTCCACAGTTAGCTAAGTCTCTTGCTGTGTCTATTTCTAAACGAAAAGGGAATATTTGAAAGTTGTCAATGATAACATTGTAAATTCCATTGATTTATTTGAGGCTAGTGTTTGAAGAGCAGGCAGCTGAGTAATACACTCCCATTGTTAAAATTGTAAAACTGTCTCACTGAAAAGGAGTGTTGTCAGTAATAATTACTGACCAATAATTTCATGGCTCCAAAAGAATTAACTGGATTATGTCTGGGTTTTGCTGTGTAATGTTTCCTGATTAAGAAAGAATGCAGCTTAAGTTGTAATTCTAGTGATTTACACTCTAAATTATAACAGTATTTTTACTTCTATGATTCCCATCTAAATTTCTTTGTTGTCTATGACTTTGAATAGTCAAGGCAATTAGGAAAATCCAAGCTTATCAAAGTAACCAGGGAGATTATTTATTTCTGAAATAATGAATCCTATATATTTTTCAAATCCACGTCCAAATAAACCCTTATATTTTAAAGTGAGAGAGGAGAACAGGTATCTATATAATTGAATAGAGCATAATATTTATGTATGAGAAATGATATGTAGAGACATATAAATACACAAGAAAGATCAAAAAATGAAGTGTTAGCAAAACGCTATAAAGAGATCAAGGAAAATAGATTAATGACAAAAATTAATGGTTGTTTTTACTCATAATTAAGTTCTGAAAATGTAACTAACTTACTTGACAAAAGACAATTTATCTTGAACTACACAAAATTTGACTTTTCCTATACGGAGTATTTCTACATTCTGTTTCCCACTGATTTGCCAAGAGTTATGCTAGTTATTTGGATTATTTCTTAAATGCCTGTTAATTTAGTTGGCAGGGAATTATATGACCTCAAAAGAGAATTGCTTAGAGATCAGAATAAGTTACTTTGAATTAATATGAATTATGTTATTATGTTTTATTTTTCTAATATAAATCTTTTTCTAGTTTTAATACTTCATAATTGACTACTTTAATAGTAGTATTGACCAAGAAAATGCACAGAAAAATTGGGAAATTTAAAAATCCTATAAAAAACATATTTTAATAAGGCAGTATATTTAAAACCCATACATCAGATTCCTATTATTTCTTAGGGATTAAAAACCTTATATAAAGTAAACATTCTTATCTTTCTCTTGTCTTTCCAATATACAACACATTTTTACCATATTTTTAAAATAATAATTTTGTTAATGTTACTATGATTGATGTCAAGCACACAGTATTTTAAAAGTTACTGTTTATTCATATCCACATTTTTTGTTCCCCAAAAGATATTATAGCTTCTAGCTTATAAAAATATAAAAAGTATTTCAAGTCCCATGATTTAAAATTAGGGACTAAATGGAAGATAAACTAAGAATAGATGCATTAAGTGAAGCCAAGAGTAAAGCAAGAACTGTTTATCATAATAATTTATATACTTTTATTATCTTATTATTTATTACTAAAAACACAGCTATTATTACAAGATCAGCTTTGAGAAGGTACTATGTAAAGAATGTATTACATTATAATTTATTTTATGCTATACATATTTTAGAAAAATTAAAAGTGTAGAATAACCTGAAAACTTTATAATAAGCAAAAAGCCTACTTGGTTATACAAAAATATATAATTGGATTCTTGAATTAGTAAGTTGAATTTCAACGTAATTTTTCTAAAGCATGTTAGAGAATAAATATTTATTAATGGAGATACTATTACAGGAGGATAAGGTGTAATTGTCATACCTAATCGCTATTAGTAAATCTACACATCTTGTCTTGGGAAGTATTATTGGGGTCCAACTTGAAAGAAATCATTAAGTTATATAGTTGTTGTCAAAAGTAAAAAGGTTCTTGGAAGTTAAGTAATACAGATTGGTGACTATTTTTTGTGAATTTAACAATGAAAATCCTAAAGAAACTAAATTATCTGTTTTTTTAGCTTAGTAGAGAGGCCTAATAATTTTCCATTCCTTTTTCCAGGTGTCCTGAAAGCCTTCGGCCTGAAACAGTGAGGCCTTGCCTGCTTCCTTGTAAGAAGGACTGTATTGTAACCCCATATAGTGACTGGACGTGGTGCCCCTCCTCATGTAAAGAAGGTAAGGCCTCCGGAGTTCTGAAGACTACCTAGAAAACCCACCCAATAGGACTTTCGAGTTATTCTGGCAGAGTGAAGCTTGTGAGTCTTGCACAGGGCTGTGTAACTGTGGTTTGGCATGCACGCCATAAGATTTTTATTTCCCTCTAGAAAATAACACAGCTTTGGAATATCAAACAAATTATTTTATACCAAAACCTGGTATATGAAATTTTATGAGACATGTTAAAGTGATAGGATTCTAGACTTTATTATATTAGTAATGGTTACTTTTACATTAATTCTAAAAAAATTTATGGTGGTCTTATGTATTTAAAAAAATATGTACAGTGCTCTTATCTATATACATGGCTTCCAACATACTTAATGGCAAGAAATTACATTAGGCCAGGTGTGGTGGCTCACGCCTGTAAGAACAGCACTTGGAAGGCCGAGGCAGGTGGATCACCTGAGCTCACAGGTTCAAGACCAGCCTGAGCAATAGCAAAACCCCACCTCTTAAAAATAGCCAGGGTTGTGGCAGGCGCCTGTAGTCCCAGCTACTTGGGAGGCTGAGGTGAGAGAATTGTTTAAGCTCAGGAGTTTGAGTTTACTGTGAGCTATGACGCCAGGGCACACCATGAAGGATGACAAAGTGAGACTGTCTCAAAAAAAAAAAAAAAAAAAAAAAAAAAGAAAAATAAAAGAAATAACCTACGACCAGATTGACTACAGAATTAATGATGCAGCCCCAAAAGTGGGAATGAAAGAAAGAAACGACCAAATAATTATGGGGCGGCGCCTGTTCCTCAAAGGAGTAGGGTGCCGGCCCCATATGCCAGGGGTGGTGGGTTCAAACCCAGCCCCGGCCAAAAACTGCAAAAAAAAAAGAAATGACCAAATTATTTCCCTGCCAACCAGTAATGTATCATGAGACATTTAGGAGATAAATATTGTTCCCAGTTTGGTTTAGTGTTGCTTTTATTATTTGAAGACAAAGACTCCTTAGTATCAAACTAGATACTTTGATAATTCTTCCTTTACCCTCCAGAAAATTATTTTCTCATTGGTGCTGAGAAAGGTATGAACATTCTCCAGGTGGTTTACACAGTAACTGAGCAACTTTCTTGACAGTGTCTTGCTGTTTCCTATTTCTTATTTTACTCTCCCAACAAATAGAGATAATTTTCTTAAATTCTCTTTGTGCTTTTATTTTATTTATGCTCTTGACTCTCACTAGATTCAGTTAAGAATCAGCCTTTAGTTTAATAATTATATTAAATTTCCAAATTTTATTTAAATCTTTTAGAATAGCTGTTATAAATTTTAACAATGAATGTTTTTATAATGTGATTGCCATTTTATATACATTAGAACCTCTGTAAGTTGACCATTCAAGAGACTGCAACAAACTAGTCAACATTCAAAGGTGGTCAACATGAGGAACTAGGCCGGTTGTAATGATTTGAAAACGTAGTACATGTCTGGTCTATGAAAATTAGGTCAACTTAAGGAGATGATCAAGGTAGGAAGGTAGTCAACTATGGAAGTTCTATTATAATTGAAACATGAGTCCCTTTTTGTGCATTTCCTGTTTTAAACTTTTTAAGTATCAAATGAAAATTATCAATTATAGAACATTTTTTATTTTAAAAATATTTTAAGGCATTTAGATAAATTTTCAGGGGAGAAGGAAGTTATAAGTATTAACTTTTTAAATAATATTAATGGCATAACCTGAGTATGCAATGGCATTGTCTGACATTTTTATCGTGATTTATTTCCTCTATTCCTTTATTTTCCTAAAAGCTAAATAACATTTGATATCCCCTGGTTTCACCACAGTTGACAACAGAATAGTACTTTCATATAGATTAACATTTCTATGGTAATTATTGGTTATTCATTACTTTGGTTAAAAAAAATGTTCTTATGCAATAAAATAAAAAAAAATGGTCTTATTCCATGGAATTAATACACTTACTAATTTTATTCTTGTTGTTCTTCTACTTGATCTTTTGTATTAGTGTGAGATAGGGTCATTTACTAATAATTTCAAAACATATACAGTTACATTTATAACCAAATGATTATTCATCTAACATAAATGTTAAGTGAAATTTCTGAAAGTAGGAAGACTTTACCTTTTCCTTGTGGTGGATATTTCCTTGTATTGTGTAAAGTACTTTAAAATAAAAGTTTATTTGTTCTAGCAGGGGTGGATTTCAAGATTGTTCATTTTAAAGTATCAAAGGAGGCAAGACTGACATGAATTTTATGATACAAATTAAAGTGATGGTCCCCTTTTATTATAATAAAAGGATTTTTTTTCTGTGAAATTTGGATTCAGTCAAAAGGCCACACTTAAAGACAAGGGAAGCCACAAGTTTCTTTCATGCTACACATTCCCCAAACTGGCAAAGTATATCAAAGAAATAAAGTTTAAAAATAGTAACAAAAGACTTCATTACATTTATTTTAGAACGATCACCCAATAAAAATGAGGAATCAGAATTGTTCTCCTTTCCTTAGACCTTTATTTGAAAATGATTTATTGGCATATATCCAGGAATTAGGAACCATTTTAATAGCCTATGAATTTTCTTCTGTAAGTTCTTGAAAGTGCATTTGTGATTGCCTTCTGTGTTATGATTATAAGTGCCTGGGAAGCAAATTTAAAAGTAGAGGGGTTTTTTTACTCATAAAAATACCATCCTTGAAAATAAAAAATATGAGTTTCAAATTTGTGATTTTTACAGCACTAAGAAAAAGATTAACTTTTTTCTGTTTGATCATTTATAAAATAAAAAACGTATGTGAAAAGCATAATACACTTCAGAAAACATTTTAGCAGAGCAATGAGGGAATAAGTAGATTGAAAATGGCATGCGTGTGTTAACTAAATTAGTACTCATTCGTGTATATATGCACAAATACTTACTGAATTACTTATTTATTGATTCCTGTATATAACTAGAATACTGACAATCCTGTAGGGAAATTCAGTCCCTGACCTCAAGGAAGCTTTTGATCTTATTTAAAAAATAGAACTCTTCTACTTAGACCAGATAATGTAAGACTTTGATTCCATAACAAGATTTAATGGTGAAACACAAAGAGCTCTAGGAAAGGCAATGGAAAAATCACTGTGAGGGCAAATATATTAGCAAAAATCCTATTTAATGTAAATTTGGAGAAGCCCAGTCCGCTGGAGCCCATCGTGTGTGTAGGATAGGGGAGATGGAAAATTGAAAAGGAGGATGGATAGAAGTTACAGAAGAGCAAACTGGACTTAACTCTGATATGTAGCAGGACACACTTCTAGTTTTGTGATGCAGGAATGAGGAGTAAGTTTCATGACGTAACAGATTAACTGGACTCTGAATCAGTGGTTCTAGTTTGGATACTAGATGTGGCCACTTAAAAGCCAGTTGACCTTAAGCAAGATACTTAAGTTCTCCAAGCCTTACTTATAATATCTATGAGTTGTTCCACAGCTCAGATAAGATAATATATAGTAAAGCACCTATGCTTTGTGAACCATTATATAATTGATATAGTTATTTGTTGTCTAGGCTAAGGTTATTATAAGCTTCATAGGAAAGGTACAGCATCCTACATAGACTCAACATTTGGTAAATGTTTTAGTTTGGCATATTGAAAGCAGTTTTTCTCAAAACTTTAGTCACATATCAAAGTGGGAAACATATTTAGATTGTGATAAAAGAAAAATTACTGACGCAGTATCCTAACATTTATAAATCTATTGGGGATTTACTGATCAACTTACTAATTATTTACAGATGCTTCATTGTGTCATTAAACATCAGATGTATTAGTTTAAGAAATAATTCTTTTTTTTTTATTCTAAGATTTTTTGAGAAACTATAATATTCCAGGCACTATTCTAAATGTAAGGGATTAGTAGTAAACAAGGAAACCAATGTTTTTGTCCTCAGGAACCTACATTCTTTGGGTATGAGATAAACAAAGCATTTTATAGTTGCTCTAATCTCTCAATAAGTAAAAAGGAAGATCAACCACTGGGCATGAGGGTTGAACGTGTAGGGGATTTAAGGGAAAAAAAGATGTGACATAATTTTGGAGATTTTAAATTGGGTAAGCTAGATAATATATAGTAGAATTTCTAGGCAATATCAAGTGTCCATTTAGTTATGTACTTAAAAAGAGATTGTTTTTGCCAGAGTTGCCATTGTTTCTCCAGTCAAGTTTATCTGCCTCAAGTCACAAAAAATTTAAGGATATAGAGTAGAACCTTTGTAAGTTGACCACCCAGGGCCCTGTAAGAAACTGGTCAATGCATAGAGGTCATCTAAGCAACTAGCCTTACTGGACTGATAGAAACACATGATGCATGTCCAGTCGATGAAACTTAGGTCAACTTAAGGAGGTAGTCAATGTAGGCAGAGAGTCAACTATGGAGGTTCTGCAGTAATCGGTTTTTTTATTAGGGTTTGGGCCTTCCGAGGAGAATACAAGAAATAGGGTGCCAAAAGTGTTTGTAAGAAAGTACTTATAATTGAGTATGGACTCTAACTTGGGCGGGATGAAAGCGAGGTCATGAAAAGATGATAGTGAGAAAATGATAGGAAAAGTATATGGCTGTCTCGATTGAATTTGATGACTAGAGTCCTCACATTTAGTAAGACAAGAACTAAAGGAGATAAACTGGAAGATTAGGAGTCGTGACCAGAAAGATGTATGACCACCACGAGTATGCAGTTGCCAATGAGAATAACATCAAAAGATGAGCAAATGAGCAAATAATTGATAGAAGATAAAAGAAAAGATCCCTGGACAGGAGGACGTACAATAATTCAGTGTCCAGGTGGCGTTGATGGTATAGTGGTGAGCATAGCTGCCTTTCAGTGTCCAGTGCGATGAATGCCATAACCATGTGGCTATCAAGGCCACCAAAGTGGTGGCAGTGGTAAGAAGAGAAAGGATCGCAGTGAAAGAGGTTCTGAGGTCACTAATGAGTAAAGTGTTTTTAGACGAGTGCTACAAGGTAGATAGGCAATGGTAAAGTTGATCACAGGGGCTGAGAGGAGTCAGATTTTTTTTTTGCAGTTTATTTTGGAGGACCAGGGCTGGGTTTGAACCCGCCACCTCTGACATATGGGGCTGGCACCCTACTCCTTTGAGCCACAGGTGCTGCCCAGGAGTCAGATATTTTTAAAGGTGGAGGGAGGAGAAAAGGCTAGGAAATAGCTAAATGGTACCAGCTTCCACTGGCATGTGAAGGAAACTTTCCAAGACATTGAAGGTGAGAGATTGGATGTTCCAGTGGATGCCATGGAGGAAGGGTTAGAGGATGGAGAGAAATGAGAAATTGAGCCGGATTATGCACATAGATAGTGCTGTGTGCCCAGGTTGTGGTGGAAGATCTCAGGCTGGGGAGCGCTCATTTCTTGTGGAGAGTGGCAGGAATGTGAGGTGTAATGGATTTAGTTGGATTAGTTGCTAGGGTAGGAAACTGCTGTAAGTTGAAATGCATTATGCCACTGGGAGACTATTTTCTTCTGGTGTTCCTGGAATAGCAGAGGCCAAAAAATGTAAGAATGTCAACACAGGAACTGGCTCTCCTGGAAGCAAAGTCTCTCTGAGAGGAGGGTTGATTTTCA
Source organism: Perodicticus potto (assembly GCA_963574655.1). NCBI lineage: Eukaryota > Metazoa > Chordata > Mammalia > Primates > Lorisidae > Perodicticus > Perodicticus potto. Next base: position 61,622 of record CAUYRH010098751.1, read on the forward strand.
CTAGGCACAGCTTATGTCACTGGGAACAGATCAGCTGTGCCTGTTCTATTTGGCAGCTCTATATTGAGTCTTCTAGAATAAAAAGTGTTTAGAAACCCTAAATCTAGGCAGTCAGATTTTAAAAGAATAACTATAATTGTATATTGAGGAAATTTTAAAAAAGGGGGGGAGTGCTAGCAGGGCTGAGAAGGGCTAGTTGTTGGCTAACAGTGCCAAGATGCTTTGTGCTCCCAAAGAAGCCTTTTCTGTCTTGTCCGAGACTGAGAATAAGGACACAATAGTGTTATAGAAAGCCAGCCTTTTGTTGTGAAGAAAATAAAGCAATGAGGTTAGTTTTTTTCTAATTATTTGGTAAGAGATGGGAATAATCCAAGTATTGCTGAAATTACACTGACTTCCTAACAAAATTTAAAAATCCTACACAAAGTTAAATGCTCAAAGAGAGATAAGCCCAACAGAAAATTAATTCAAAGATGGAGCGATACTTTTTCATTTAACTCTTCAGGTGCAGCATCAATTTCATAAAGATTTTGATCTCATTACAAGAGAGCTACCATTTCTTTAAATCGCTAAAAAGGGGCAAAATTACACTATGATATTTCAGAAAATGGAACAGAATAGCTTAGCACAGCTATTCCAGGAAGCTCATTCAGCAAATATTTATTAAGCACTTACTATGTGTGACTATTCTGTTGTTCTAGGTACTGAAACACAAAGATGACTAGACATACTACACGTGTAATACTTTATATAATAAATTGGGTATAAATACATCCAGGGAAGTATAAGAGGTTTAAAATTCCAAGTTTGCCACGTCCAGTTATTAGTTAGAAACCTTCCATTGTTCTTTTTCAGTGTGTGCCCTATCTCTCCCGTTGTCTGTGCTCTGACATGAGGGCTCTATTCCCTGGCTGAGTTCTACAGCGCGGGTACTTTAAGTGCACAAGCAATTTCTCACCTGCGACCTGAGAGGAAACAGACCTCCCAGTGGGTAAAGGCACGGGTGTCATGACACTCCCTGTGTTACTCCATTAAACTTCTTCTCTAGGTATTATGGCTTGAAGAATTTCACTTTAATTAGGTCATAATATCTATCCTGTGAACTGCACAAGGTTAAGCAATTTGAACTTCTTATGAGAATAAATAGATTGCTATTGTGGAATAAATTAAGGAAGTGAAGAGTCATCATAGTGTTACATAAAGGGTACAGACTTGTGAAGTTTCTGAAGAGAAGGGAGTAGAAGAATGGCTCGGACTTGTACTTAAAGTGACATTCTTTCTGTTAAGTCAAACAAAATAGAATCAGAGCACTGTCATTTGGTTGCTGCTTCACAAATTGGAACAATGCTGTCTCTGCTCTAGGTGACATCGGATAGTTAATGACTAGGAGCTTCAGTCTGTAAAGTGCCACAGATGCTGGACTCATCGTCTCCCCCCAGTCCCCAGATCCCTTGGTCTCAATCCCGTGTCTGTTTTCTATCTGCAGGTTGGAGACTAATTGCTTCAAAGAATTTTGACCACCTGGGGAACAAAGACCTATTTTTCCTCTTTTTTTCTTCTGTTAACAAACAAACAAAAATCTCTCTCTTTCCCCCAGTGCTCAAATCTTATGAGAATGGTCATTTAGTTTTTATACTTTTTAAAGAAGATAATGACAGATCATAAACATAAGAAAATAATATAGATTACAATAGAAGGATGAATCCAATGAGTGAAAGGGGGAGAAGGATGAAAGGAAGAGAAAAAATATACTAGAAAATCAAAGTTAAGGTAAGGTAATTTCTTCCTGCAGTTGGGAAGAAAATTAGCTCTGAGATTCTGGTGACCAAAGCAAAAAATAGAAGCACAGTGGATTCTTAACAGATTGTCAAGGGAAACAAAATTTTTCCTATCTCTGAGTATTAGAGGAATGTATCACCTGGGCCTTAAAATAGGGGTCATTTGGACAATTTAATGAGTGGAGACTGCATTAGCAATTTATTAAAAGTCCTATTAACAATTCTTAGGATCCTCCCTAGATAAATCATGTGTAAAAGCTATAGCTGGCATTAAAGCTACTATTGTCACGCTAAACAGTCCCTGACAATATTTTCAAATACTTTAATTCTCTGTTGTCCAGTACTTCCAGTTCTCAATTCCCAACTCTATTACCTGTAGTGTTCCAGATATTCATTAAAATAGTTATGCGATCCTAAATAGTACAAGTTTCCCCCTGTGGTGGTAATAATCCTAAAAAGTTGCATGTGAACCCAGAATCTAAGATTGCAAAGGGGCGTACATGCTCGTGTATTCCAGTAGGTCTCAAACCTGGCTCTTCATCCCAATTACCTGCAAACTTTTCATTTTTTATTTGTTTATTTATTTATTGAGACAGAGTCTTACTGTGCCACCCTGGATAGAATGCCATGGTGTCATATATCACAGCAATCTCAAACTCTTGGGGTAAACGATCCTCTTGCTTCAGTCTCCCAAGTAGCTGGAACTATAGGCACCTACCACAATGCCCAGCTAGCTTTTCTGTTTTAGTAGGGACAGGGTCTCGCTCAGTCTGGTCTTCAACTCCTGATCTCAAGCAATCCACCCACCTTGGCCTCCCAGAGTGCTAGGATTACAGGTGTGAGCCACCACACCTGGTCTGGCAAGCTTTTTAAAAAATCAAATCCCAACTCCTAAAGATAATGGTTTAATAGTGCAAGGTTTAGGCCTAGAACTATTGTTGTTGTTAAAGAGATTCTCCTATGAAGTCAGCCATTTAGGAATCACTAATCTGATCTATGCTTCCATCTAATAAAGGAATCAACTGTAAAGATAGCTGGGGAGTCAGTTGCCCAAACCATGTTGAGGGATGCCCTGATTTCACATGAAAAGAGGTTTCTTTGTGAGAAAATTCAGATTGTTAAATCATATTTTTTCCAATACCACTATATCTTTGAAAAGGTTTCATTTTATTTCTGGTTAAACTTTAGTTGTTAGGGATTGATAATCCTTTAAAAGTCTAAGTATAAAATATTTAATGATCTTGCAAAATTATGGAAATACATCAGGGGAATTCTATAGTGAATTTTTTAAGGAACTCTTTTGTAAGTGAAACTCTGTACCATGCAGCTATTCATCTTTAAGGTAAGAATGCATAAAAGTTAAAATATATTTTATTAAAGTTAGCAAATTTAATGCATTATCTACTTTTAATAATAAAATAATTAACATCCTCGTATCAGTAATATTGTCAAATGAATATCTTTACTGAAGGTAAATCTTAATTCTTTTTCTATATTTTAACATAATTTGGAGTTATTTACTTACAGTAGTGATTGCTGTTTTGACTGCTTCTTTAAAAAGTCTGCCTATAAAAACACCACTTTCATTTCATTACTTAGAGCCCTGATGTTTAGAGTGTGACCTGAATAAGATCTTAGACTGTTTAACATGAATAATAAATGACTTGAATAACTTAGAAGTTATGCATTTCAAATTAAGTGAATAACAAAGAAATAAGATTTCACATCATAGCATTGAATATATTCTCCTAAAGAAGATTCAATACATGTGTATGAGTCCCATGTGGTAAACAGGGCTAGGAAAAATAGCATGAAAATAAATTTAAGGTAGAGGGAAATAAATTAATTAGATCTGTCATCTTCCTCAAGAGGAAAGAAATATACAAAAGAGCAATTGCTTTGTATTGTAACTGCTTACTAGGAAGGCTGGTTGACTCTGGAACTGTTCTCCATTCTTCACATTTTTAAGTATGAGTTGATTGGGTTTTTGATCTAAATGATCTTTGAGAGAATTTAGTGAATTGTTAGACTAGATAAAACCACTCATTCAGGGATGTCAAAGCATGTGTTGCTGCCAGCAATGTAATTTCGTTGCACAGACTGGTATCTGGAGGTTCTTTTCTCAGTGCAAAGTACCGAGGTTAAAAACCTGCCTCATTGCAGGGGATTCTGGAGTCAGGAAGCAGTCTCGACATCGGGTCATTATTCAGATGCCAGCCAACGGGGGCCGCGACTGCACAGATCCTCTCTATGAAGAGAAGTCCTGCGAGGCACCTCCAGTGTGCCAAAGCTACAGGTAATCGGGTCAGAGAAGAAGGTGCAAGTGGGAGGGTGTTCAGCACACCCCCAGGCGAGTGCTCGACTACAACTTCAGCTTTACCTAAGAATTGAAAACAGTGCAACTTAAACATCTGCACCCTCACTTTAATTTGTAATAAGATAAAAAAAATAAAGTCATGGAGTCACAGGAGAGAAAAAGCATCATGAGAGATGGCTGAGCAAATATGTTTCAAGTCCACATTCTTTCAAAGTCTGAGGAAGGAGGTCAACCGTGTTCCTTCCACAAGCTCGGTGGACTTGGGGATGTTTGTGGCTGTATCTCCGTTTGTTGTGTCTTCGGGAGAGCTGCTCTACTACTGAAATTACCCCCAAGGAAACAAATATCTATGCAGATTTCCAAGCTACTGTATTAGCTCCAGGAATTGGAGCAACCGTCTTATGTTGATATAAACTATAAGAAATGAGGAAAGTGATTGATAACTGTGAAACACACATGCTTTAGGAAGCAGTTCTTTTTCACTTAAGAGAAATAGCCTAATGAGAATAACCTAAGTATTTCTCCCCTGGCAACAAAAACAACCTATTTCTTTTCATAAATGCTCATATCTGGGCTCAGGAAATGACATCTCTAGCTCAGTGATGCCAGAAGGATGTCTTTTCTGTTCATCACCCCAAAGAAAATTGTAATTATTGAATGGGTATATCATCTTGATAATTTATTAGAGAAATTTTGTCTTCTCACTATTAAGACAGTATCTAACTGAAACTTGATACAGTATATAATTGCAGTCCTGACAGCAAATGAAATAGAAGGTGAACGTAACATTTGTGTGGATTTAAATAGTTCACTATTTTATGCCCACCCTGTATTATAGCATCAATAAAAGGAAAGTATAATCACAAAATAATTTAAGATGAAGTGAATTACAAATTTACCATCTTAATGCATCAGTCTTTAATTCTGAAATGACAGATAAGAGAATTGTATGTTTACATGCATATTGACAGCTATTAGCACAAACTTATTTATTTTGGGAATTTGTTTTTGTAAAGTGTATTATAATTGCAGTGCTGAGTTGCTCCTACAATACTAACCAAAGACTACTGTACAAAAGAATCATGACTTGAGCATAGTTTCAAAATTTGAATAAAAATAAATATAACTTATTTCAATGGAATGCATCACTTTGGTGCTGTCTGGTGAACCTCGTAGCAGTCCCAGTCATTTAAAGGGCCAAAAGTCCTCTGTTGGGCTTGTAGAACCTAACAGTGTTGAAATCTTGTTTTCACTGCCAGGGAAAGTACTTTTACATTTAATGCTGCTTCTGATAATACCTTGATGGAAATTTAACTAAAATTTAGATAAGACTGAGAATTGTAGATAAGACTGAGAATTGTTAAATAAATTTCTATTTGCATGGTCACAGTCGTATTTTCATGCTGCTGTATCTCTGTGATTTGCTTGACGATTTTGCTTCCTCTCTGTTGGCCTTCCACTCTTTGCTTTTAGATGGAAAACTCACAAATGGCGCAGATGCCAATTAGTGCCTTGGAGCGTGCAACAGGACAGCCCTGGAGCACAGGAAGGATGTGGGCCTGGACGACAGGCAAGAGGTGGGAGCCCCCACTCCACAGTTCATTTTTCCAACATCTCTAGGTTTAACCACTATCTTGATGTGTTTGTCACTTGGAAGCCTTGCTTTGCAAACAGCAGGATGGATATGAATCTGCTATAACCCATTCTACACCACAGCATGAAAACATACCAGCTTGTTTTTTTAAATTGTGCCTGTTGTTCTTTGGCAGTAGATCGTAACTCCTGAATTTTCCTCTTTTTTGTATCTGGAAGAAAATCAGACCATGCTGTCAGTTATGACATAGATGGTACACTGAACCTTGTTCTCATTTGTTTATTTATTTTGTTTTGTTTTGTTTTTGAGACAGGGTCTCTCTCTGTTGCCCAGCTAGAGTCCAGGGGCTTATCATAGTTCAATGTAATCTGAAAATCTCAAACAATCCTCTGCCGCAGCCTCCCAAGTAGCTGGAACTACAGGCACATACCACCATGCCTGGCTCCTTTTTCTGTTTTTCTGTAGAGACAGGGTCTTGCTCATGCTGAGGCTGGTCTCAAACTCCTGGACTCAAGTGATTTGGGACCTCAGCCTCCCAAAATGCTAAGATTACACCTTACATAACCTTTCTGTTCCTTTTTAAATCAATGAATTCTGTAATACTTTTGCCTATCACCTTGACAATCAATAAAATTTGTATCTACTTACCTATATGCACACACACAATGTATTTATAGTTGGTTAACTTTCCCAGAAGTTGTCAGCAGTGACATTCCAAACATCGACATGGCTATCCATAATCCTGTTCATACTCGGTTCTGAAACAGATTTGTTTACTCAAAATCTGTAATATGTGAACTGCAATCTGTCTGCACCACTAACTAACACTAAATAAGATTTCTGAAATCTTGCAGAAATGGGTTATGAAGATATTTGGAGCTTGCCATAATTATTTAGATATTATAGGAAATACATAAATCCCAAGCATGAAATACGTTGTTTATAGACACACTAAGTTCAGTTTTTAAAGCAGTACATGATTATTTTTACTCACTGATTTTTAGCGTAAAGTTTCTGGTATATACTTAAGATGTGGCCTAATATGTAATTGAATCTGCAATCACCTTTCTTTAATTCATAAAATATATTTTGCTCCCCATTTGGAATTATGTATTTCATGATGACACAAAAGTTTGAACATATGGGAGCAGAAATCATTTTCCTTACAGTGAAAAAAATTGCTTTTGTATTTTGAGAAAAAATGCTTTATTATTCAAAAAATCCTCTATTTTATATTCTTTATTTTAAAAGTCTTAATTTGAAACATAAAATTTCATTTATAAATAATCATTACTACTCAGTGATTTAGGGGGTTTTATTTGAGTAATTCTCATTTATAATTATATGTCTCTCACCATCTATTTTATTTTTTTATTTTTTTTCTCTTGGTTAATGACTTTTACTAATGATGGCAACAAAATTATTAAAGTCCACAATAAGCCATCCAGAAGTCCAATAGGTCGCCTATGACCAGTATTAAGATTTAAATGTCCTTTAAAATTAAACACTTTGAGAGGAAAGGAAACACTAATAACATTAATAATCATCTATTTTAAATAAAAAAAAAAATCTCTGGCTCCTTTCGCAGTTACAGGGACTTAGGTATATAGAACTGAAAGTCTTTCTCCCCATTTCAAATCATTGGTTTTTTTCTTTAGAGACAGAGTCTCATTTTGTCACCCTCAGTAGAGTGCCGTGGTGTCACAGTTCACAGTAACCACCAGTTCTTGGGCTTAGGCGATTCTCTTGCCTCAGCCTCCTGAGTAGCAGGGACCACAGGTGCCCACCATAACACCTGGTTATTTTTTGTTGCTGTTTGGCCGTGGCCAGGTTTGAACCCTCCACCCTTGGTATATGGGGCCAGTGCCCCACTCACTGGGCCACAGGTGCCACCCCAAGTCATTCTTAAAGAAATTGATTCTGAGGCAGCACCTGTGGCTCAAAGGAGTAGGGCACCAGCCCATATACCAGAGGTGAAGGGTTCAAACCCGGCCCCAGCCAAAACCTGCAAAAAAAAAGAAAGAAATTGATTCTTTCTTGAATCAAGCATACATTTGTGTACTTTTGGGTTCCTATATGATGTTTATAATGAAAATAAGCATGAGTCTGGGAATCAGAACACCTAAGTTTGAGCCCCAGTTCTGTCACTAATACAGTGTGAGTCTTACTCATCCCGTTACAGTTTTGGGTCTCAGTTTATTTAGACAGAAAATAAAGGGGCGAATTTGGACCAAATGATCAGAATCATTCCAATTTTTTATTCTTAATTTTTGAGCACCTATGCTCAAAAAACGTCAAGAGGTCAAAGTGTGAAAGAAAATTAGGTAAAGCAGACAAAAGACATATTTTTATAAAACACCACTGGAAGCAATATACGCTATGGTAAAGCAGCACAAGCACGCAAACACCTTAAGTTCCAACTCTATTACTTACAACCCGCACAGCCCTGGATGATTCGTGAGAACACAAAAGCCCTACAGCCCGCTTGGTGTTACTGTCTCATTAAAAGTTAACGAATCCCATGTACTCAAGTTTGATATGAGGACAATTAATGACAATTATTGACATGGTAGGGGTGAGGGAAGGGGAGAGCAGAGAGAGAAAGAATGAGGGAGGGGTGGGGAAAGGAAGAGCAGAGAGGGGGAAGGAGTGAGGGGGGTGAAGTCTTGGGGCCTTGGTGTGTGCCACACCTTTGGGGGGCAAAACACGATTGTAAGCAGGACTTTACCCAACAAATGCAACTAGTGTAACATAGTTTCTTGTACCCTCAATGAATCCCCAACAATAAAAAAAAAAGAAAAGTTAATCCTTCCTCCTTCCTGTTAGTTCTTAGCCCCGATGAGTGTACATGTACATAGGCATCATGGTAGGCAGGAAAGCAGCAAGGTTAACACGGGCCTTTTGCTTTTTAACACAGGCCTTTTGCTTTTTGACATATAATCTGTACAAAAACTATCCTTTCTGTGATTACCAGTGACCTCTTCACTTCCAAATCTGAAAATCACCATTTACTACTCATCCTGAGGGACTGCTTGTTAGTGTCTGATTCTGTTCCCCACTCCCTCTGTGAAGACACTTTCTCTCGCCTTTCTGATTGTTCCTTTCTTGGTTTCCTCGTACTGGTGCCTCTTTTTCGACCTGTCCTTAGAGAAGGCTTTCTGATCGTGGCATATTGTCACACTGCTTCCTAATGTCAGCCATCTTATCCATTTTCAGGATATCTCAGAAGAGAAAGTTGCATTGTAACAAGTGAATTTCTGCATAAATGTACTCCGAAGAACCCTTTAACTTCTGTATGAATACGGTCTTGGTTCCCTCGGTAAATGAACAATTTCTTTTTCTTAGAGGTTTTATTTCTACAGAAAAAATGAAATGAGGAAAATTAAGAGTGTAAAGTATCACTTTTGTTAATGCCAAAAAAAGAGCAAACTTTCGTTAACAGTTGTGGCTGTTCTCAGAACTCTGCATTATTAACTTGCCAAATTGCTGTTAGTTTCATATGTGTCCCTAAATGACCAGAAATTTAAAAAGAAAAAAAAAACCCAAAAACAAAATTTGCATTTTTATAATGACTAAAACAATTGTATAGTAAGTATTAAATCAATCAGCAAACACTAGAGAGAAGACGCTGTCTGTTCTATTACAGCAGTCTTTCTAATTCCAATTGCTCTTTCAACTGTGATTACATTCAGAAGATTGTGTAGAAGATGCATGAGTGTTAGGAAAGGATGAAGATATTTCAAGCAGGGAGTTCGTATTTGTTAGGGAAATGAGATCACTGGTAATGTCACCAACAAGTAGGAATTAAGACTGAAACTGAACCATTGTAGAAACCAATCATTTTGCTTTTTAAAGGGCTGGGACTTGACTTGTACTATAATAATAAAAGTAGAAAGAAGAAAAGAATACAAAATAAGATCAATTCTATAAACTAAATGTTCGAGGTAAGAAAAACAAAAACATTAAATGTGTTCACAGAAAAGTGGGTAGATTGACACTCCGAAGATGTAAGCTGGAGCCTGGGGTGATTTTGTAGAAGGCTATAAATGTCAGGATCAGTATTTTAGACCTTGTTCGATAAGTGGTGTGAGCAAGAACCTGATGAAAGCAGTGTTTTATCTGTCAGCGTGTACAGAATAAATTAGGAAGATAAGACACATGGGCCTGAATGCCAGCTCGTACACGGCTGTAGAAATGCAAGGCTGAACTCATAGTCACCACAGTAGTACAAATAAGCAAAAATAAATGGATGTTGGACATATGATAAAGGAAAATATTTTTAGTGGCATGCGCTAGACTTAGTGGCACACACTAGAAAGAATGATAAAAATAAAAGAGTTAAAGATGACCATACAAGTCTTTAACATTTTTAGGTTAATATTAAGAATAGTTATATTGATGAAAATTCTTAGGCCGAAAAGTAGAGATAATTTTGGAAAGTATATATTTCACATTTGAGGGCATGGCAGGGTTAGCCAAGTGAAAAATCTGAGAATGCATTTGAAAGGTAGAAAAGTAGCTATAGATATAGCTTAGGATGACAAATGAAATTTAGGTAACATTTCCATACAGTGATTCACTGAAGCCAGAGGAACATGGTTTAGATACCCCCTGTGTGGTATATAGGAGGAAATGTGATTTTTATCATGAATAGATTTATTTTTTCTCTACAAACATTTGAATTTGTAGACACTTAAAGCAATTTTTATTTTAAAGAATTATTTAAATGTCATCTTTAAATTTTTCATGTTCTTACTTGCATAGTCCCTAGCATAATATTATGTGAACTAAAATACAAGATAGCCAACCTTACCACCCTATTATATGATGCTAAAGAGAGAAATATTTATTTCATGGCTTTTATCAAACTATCTGTCTATAGCAGAGGTCAGCAAACTATCATCTTATCATCTATGAGTAAAATCCAGCCCACAGCTTGTATTTTGTGGGTTTTTTCTTCTTGTAACTAAAGTTTTATTAGTACACAGCCACAACCATCTCTTTATGGCCTATGCTGCTTTCAAGACAAAGCATAGTTGAATAGTCGTGACAGAGATCATATGGCCCACAAAGCCAAAAATACTTCCTCTCTCTTTACAGAAAAAATGTGCTTTTGCGCTTTCCCCTCATCTAAATTTGAGACCCATGTGATCAATTATGCAGTCACAACTTCTAATGATAATGAATGGTTACTACCCAATAGGATCAGGAAATCCCTGACATTAATCTTATCATTTGGGAAAAAGTATACAAATTCAGTTAAGCAATAAAGGAACCAATTTAGGGGTAATGGAGTGGTAGACATTAAAGACTGTAACAGTAGTAAACTGTCTGCTTTGAGGATGAAATTGCAGCATTCTTTGTGGTAGAGTTAGGAATAAAATTTTGACTCTAAGAACTTTGGCAGTAAAAAATAATTTTTTTTTTAAAAAAAAAGGTTAAAAGTGAAATCAGAAAATTCATGGGGTATGGAAGACAAGAGAAAAAACTACTTCAGGTCTCATTTCCCATCTAGAACATGATAAATCATACCCAAAAACTGGACATGAAGGGAAAGTTTACTGAAGCAGCATAGGAAGGAAAGAATTCAGGTCTCATGTAATAGCACCATGCAACACAGCACTTAAAAGGTCATCTACTATGATTCAGGTTTTCGCAAATATTGGAACTTCCCACATTAGTTGACAAATATAACACAAATTATCTTTTATCACCTCACTAGCCAAGCATCCTAGAGCATTTCTTATCTATTCACCTGCACCAACTTTTAGCCACCTGTTAATAATAAAGTAGCATTATAGATAGACCTTCATTTTTACTATTAATACTCTTAGTAACATCATTGTTCCAATGGTAGAAACTATCTGTCATGACATGTTTCAAAGGATTTGGGAAGCAATCATGTTCCCAGATTCTCTTTAACAAATAGCTTTAACAAACTGTAATTACTTACAATCTCAGCACTGTTACTCCCTGTAAAATAAGTGAGAATCACCTTTACACAAAATTAGTTAAAATAACACAGGAGTGAAGAATATAGATAAATTCTATTCTGATCAAGTAAATGAATTCTTGGACAAGTCTATATTCTACATATGTCAAAACTATATGAAAATATTTTCTGATCTATTACATTAGGACACAAAGTTCATTAAAAGAAAATTTGTATACTCCTAGAAATTTTAAAAGCACATAGAAGTTATGTTCTTACTACATAATTCTTTTACCTCTGAAAGAAAAAGTGAAATAATGATGAAGCAAAATTTTATATCTGTAGTTTCCAGAATCGCCAGTAATTTTTGCCTGTTCTTCTCTAAATGGGGTTACTCTGCAACATGTATTTCAAGTGCATCAAATGTTTATATAAAAACATTAGGAATGTTTTATAAAATAAATGCTTAAAACTTTGTGTTAATAGTTGTATTAGTCTTCTCAAGCTGCTGTAACAAAATACAATATACTAAGTAGTCTATGCTGTATAATTTATTTCTCACAGTTCTAAACATTGGGAAGTCCAAGTTCAATGTGCCAGCCCAATTAGTTCCAGAAGAAAGACTCCTTCCCTGCTTCCTACTTTGCAGTCATCTATTTTCTCATGATGCCCTTAGATGGCAAAGAGAGAAATCAAGAGTGGCCAGTAATCCCATCATCAGATCCTACTCTTAGGATCTCATCCTAAACCTAATTACCTCCTGAAGGCTGCATTTTCAGATCACTGTCACATTGGGATTTGGACTTAAGGCTATATAATTTAGGGAGACGTGATTCAGCATACATCAGTAATGAAGAATTGGTGTTTTTAAGTAATATTTCTTAGTGTACAAAGCTATAAGTTTTTTAGTATTAAGATTTTCCAGAAAACTATGAAAATGGGATAAGTCTACTCTCTAAAAGCCCATTTAAACTTTCTGAATATCATTCAGTGTAATGCATCCTTTCATAAAAAAAAATTTTATGGAAAATATGCTACATATTTCATTTTGCCATCATGGTTCTAGGCCCAGCCTTTTAAGAAAATTGAAAATGTGTAACAGATAGTTTCCGTTAATTTATGGTGGTGAGAAATATAGGTATACATGATTTGGATTTCAAGGCATATTAGTAATAATAATACCTTAGGAGCATATATACACTAAGTAAAGTAAAAAGTAAGTAACCACGGATAGGGCATAGTGAAAAAGAAGTGGCATTTAAATATAAATGAAATAAATGGCTTACTTTTGAGTAAAATCTCTCTGTATAGGAACAGTGCATGGACCGGTTTGTCTAGGATTCCTGTAGGCAAGTTAAAGACAAGGCAAGGATGGATTTTTTTAAACAGAAAATGAGAAGTAGTGAAGGATTTTAGCAAGACTTTGGGCATTGAGAATGAAATATTCCAGACTGAAGGCATAAGAAAAAAAAGAGAGAGAGGAGAAAGAGCTTATGAGCTTTAAAAGGAGGAATTGACAGGACTTGGCAACTTTAAAACTTGAATTATTCTTAAATCTCATATGGAAATTTTAAAGGGCCCTTGATATAGCATCTTTCCTATATTATCAATAAAGAAAAATGCAAATAACATGAAATATGTCCACAATGAATGGACAGTTTCTATTTGTTTCATAGTATTCAAGTCACTAATTCAACTTTTAATAGAACTTACAACCTCTACTGTCTTTTCTCTCTGTTCACATCCCTCCAGTTCAGAAACTGTTAAGAAGGCTAAATTATTGATTGGTCAGTGACCCAGCAGGAATAGCTATAGAGTTATCATTACATTTGCATTAGATATAAAATATCTGACTCCTAATAATGACAATTGTGGATGATTTGCTCATTTTTTATTTCAAAATATTATGGGGGTGTAAATGATTTTGGATATATGGAGCACTTTGATAATGCCCGAGTCAGGGCTGTAAGTGTGCCCATCACCCTAATGGGTGTTCACTGCACCCATTAGGTAGGTTCTCATCATTCCCCTCCTTGCTCCCCTGCTTGGTTTCCATGGAGTTTGGTTCCCTCTGTGCAAACTTGTTCTCATCAGTTAGTTCCGATTTCATACTAACTAATACCTGTAGTGTTTATTTTTCCATTCTTTAGATACCTCTCTTAGGATAATGGTCTCCAGTTCCGTCCAAATTATTATAAAAGGCATTAATTCTTCCTTTTGTGGCTGAGTAGTACTCCATGATATACATTTACCACATTTTGTTAGTCCACTCATGAATCGATGGCCCTTGGGTTGATTCCTTATCTTTGCAATTGTGAATTGTGCAGCAATAAACATCCAATTGCAGATGTCTTTCTGATAAAAATGCCTTCTTTTCCTTTGGGTAAATACCTAGTAGTGGGATGGCTGGATCAAATGGTAGGTCTCCTTTCAGTTCTTTGAGGACCCTCCCTACTGTTTTCCATCAAGTTTGTACTAATTTGCAGTCCTGCCAACAGCGTATAAGCATTCCTTTCTCTGTGCAACCACACCAGCAGCTATTGTTTTTGAACGTTTTAATAAAAGCCCTTCTAACTGGTGTAAGGTGACATCTCCTTGTGGTTTTGATTTGCATTTCCCTGATAATTAGTGACACTGAGCATTTTTTCATATTTTTATCAGCCATTTGTCTAACTTTGGAAAGTTTCTGTTCATGTCTTTTGCCCACTTTTAATGAAGTTCTTTGTGTTTTTCTTGCTGACTTCCTTGAGTTCTTTACCACCCTGAATGTGCCTTATCTTGTCTGATTCTGGATTTGCTTATTTTTTTTCTGTTCAGCTGCCCTAAGAAGCAATGTCATCATTGCTACCTAAATGTGTATATGTTGGTCCGGTCTTTATTACTCTGTGGCACCTCATACCTATTTTTGGATACAAAACTTGCAAATATTTGATACAGAGATTTTATCAGATTTGCCCTTGCTCAGTTTCCATGCCAGTCTTCTTGCTGTCTCCTGCCAAGTGCACTTACTGTAGATTAGCTGGAGCTAGGGTTCATAATCCCCAACATCAGCCCTGTCTGTCCTAATCCTCTAGACTCCCTTCCTAGTTGCCTACCAAAGAACATCCGCTATGATGTTGATCTGTTACTAAGATCTGGCATGATTTGGATCCATTCTCAAATCTAGACCCCAACAAAGAAAAAAATACCTTTCTAACATGCCTGACGTGAGAAGGGCCCCCAGCCCTGAGAGTCCTCACCGAGCATCATTTAATGATTAGAAAGATTGTAAAAAAGTGTACAAATGAGAAAGGAAAGTTTAATTCCCCCCCCACCAGAATTAAAGCTAAATGATTTGTGAAATATGAGATATAATTATTTTACTGCATTTTATTCTGTAATATGCGACCATGTTTGTGTGTGCATGTGTGAGTAAATATGCTTAAAGTAGCATAATCTATGCTGAAGGCCTTTGCATCACGCTTTGCCTATAACTCTTGCCCACTTTGTTCTTTAAAAAAAATTAAAAGATTCCATAATAGAGGCATTATTGAGGTTAGCCCCATAATATCTGGGCCTCTTTATCTCAGCAGCACACATTAATCTGTTAATTTTCAGAAAAGGAGAGAATTATGTGCTAGAATGATAAAGAACAGAAGTGGAAAAAATAGGGAGAAAAGAGAAGGAGCTTCCTCAAAGAAATTTTATTTAGACATGATTTTTCAGTCTCCTTTTGCCTGGTATATTTCTTAGTTACTATCCAAATTTTGTATCCTTCACGTATATAATTTGTTATTTTAAATTTCTAAATTATTTCTATTTTAAAATGCTGTTCTCCAATTTCCTGTGAATGTTTGCATTCCAGTTGATTCGGGGATTTTGATTTTGTTTTATATCTCTGCAAAAGTCCTGTCACAAAGGGCTTATTAGCATTTGCTCTTTTTTTTTAAGGAGTAGCTTATAAAATCAGCGTGGCCCCATGCTGTGTCTGGGATGGTTCTTGGATTCCCCATGACGTGAGACACAGTTAACCCTTCCCGGGTCCGCCGTGGGAGCTGCACCACTGGGAGCTGATTATTATTTCCTAGCACACTCTCACACAAGGATTTTCACTTATATTATGAGCATCAGTGGGACTCGGGATCTTTGGTACTTATTTAGGATCAATAAAAAATAAAATGCATTTCTTTCTATTGTGCCAAGGTTATATTCTCAAATTGTAATTAGAAAGCATAATTTGGCAAACTTGTCAGTGAAAATCTCTTCTAGGATCATTATACCCACCTGGTAAACAACTGCAGCTCTCTTGAATTATTTATAGGTCTGGTCTTATTTCTAAGCACAATTAGGTCTCTTGGTAACTAGCTCCTACTCACACTATTCTTGTTCTTTTTCCTTTTTACGTGATTTATTCTCAGTATTGCCATTTTTTTCATAAAACTATAAAAGAATCACTTGTCTAATCACTCAATCAGGTGAATATGTTCTATCTCTAGTGCTACCCAGACACTAGTGCACCAGGATAAACCATGTTAATATTGCTCGATTTAATAAATAAGGTCTCAAAGCTCCTTGAACTCTTTGCTACACATAATCCAACAGCTTTCACTGCACTAAGGCATTGATCCTATTCTGTTTCCTGTAATGAACTTCTGTGTGCACATTTTAGATCCAGTAATTTACTTCACTCTGATTATGCAAACAAAATGAGAACACAGCCTTACTTGCTGAAGGATAATCCACTAACCAATAGAGCTCCCCCTTTTCGTTCAACTCAAATAATAAGGGAGTTTCATTCCTCTTAAGAAAATGAAGATGAGCAATTACTTTCAGAATTCCATTAGATTTGCCTCAGAGCTACATCTGTAGCCTTCTTTTTATATATTCATATATGCATAACACATATATCCATGTCCTTTTAACTTAATCAGTGTTATCTATTCCCTTTCATTCCATAAACCTTTATTATTTGTCTCTTTAAAGCAAAGTAACATTAAAACAAACATTAAAACCATCTACATTAAAACCCAACTTACATTAACATATTTGAGAATTGAGTTTACTCATTCTGCTTATTAATCTTTATATTTAAATGTATAGGAAGTTTCAAAGATGCACAAAGTAGAGAGACTCGTGCGTAGTGTGGTGAGTACCAGTAACGTGGTCACCACTGATTCACTCAGCTGCAGCAGATTCGCGGTTATCTGCCACTTTCCACACACTACAAAAGAATTTTACTGGAGTATTTTAAAGCAACTCCCAAATAGATATAATTCATAAATATTAGACTATTTTAACATAAAGCATTATGATACCAAACAAAATTAATAATAATCCTTTTATATCATCTAATATCCCAACCATTTGTAATTCTGTATTGTTGCAAACACGTCTGTCCACAATTAGTTCATTCATAGTAGGGTTCAAAAAGTTCTCCCCATTGCATTTGGCTATTGTATTTCTTAAGTCACTTTTAATCTGGCAACAGTTCTAGCTCCCTTTTTATAACATGTACTTGTTTTTTATTTATCTTTACAGCATTTCTTCAATATTGACACGTTAAGCTTGCTTAATTCATATGTAACCCACAAGTTAGTGACATTCACTTCTCCCTGGCTGTCATCCTGCCATGACTAGCCTACCCCATGTTACTTAAATAAAAATTGTTGTCTCTTCTGTAAACAAAATAAAATTATAAATGAAATAAATCGATATAACCAACAGGGTTAAAAATGAAATTTTACTTTTAAATAATTATTTTGAGATTTGCTGCTTTCACTAAGAAGCTTTCACGGTGAATTATCCATAGGGCAACATGATTTTTGGCCCTTCTTTCTAACAAAGGCCTCAGTTCAAAGAACTCTCTTCACTTGTAAATACAGATCCACTTGTCTGGGGATATATATATATAGCTTTCTGGTATGCTAGGAAACTAGGCTCAGTATAATCCATCTTTTCTACGTACAAGTATGCTGTTTTCAGTGCCTTAGAAATGAGTTTGAAGATTTTATAAAGTTAAAAGACCAGATGGTTTCCTTTCCAAACATTTATATTTTCCTCACCCTAATAGAAGGAAGTTCATTTCAAGATTGCATTTCTGTATTTGAATTGTTGTGTTTCCTCTAAGTCAGAATGCAAACAAATTGAGATGAATGATAAATTTTCAATATATTGTACAAATGGTGCTGTGGCTACTTGTTTGGATAACATTGTGTGAGTAATTCATTCCAAGAGTACACTTGCCTCAAATCTCACATACAGGGAGTGGAGTGTTGAGTGGGGTTCTGAGAATAGATTTTGCACCTTTTTTTCTCTGCAACTAGCTAAAGTACTTAAGATTTAATGTAGTGCTTATGGGGAAAGGTACTTCTGATTTAATGGGAGTTGTATAGATCTGTACAGAATAAATTAATTTGTTTCTGGAATTACATTAGTAGTAATGTTATTTATTTTTTGTTTCTTTTGGTGTCACTTAATGGGATAATAGAACAATTATGAAATAAAATTTGTAAGAAAGACCCTTAATGGAGAACCTAAGGCAGTTTTCACTTAACTTCTAAAAAGATTTATATTCAAGTCTGTCTGAGAGCTAAACTGGGTATGTAAAAGTAGTCTTATTTCAAAGAATCCACATTTAGTTTTACAATTTTAATGTTCTTTTAGTTATAAACAGTGTAACCCTCTTCACAGCTTATGAGTCTGATATGCTCAAATCTGTTATTTTCCTAATTAATTATACTTGAGGCTCCTGTTCTCCTGATTAGTAAACAGTCTAGTATCTTCCGCTTTCAATCCTTCCTTATGAGCATGTCAGGGCAACTTTGCCCAAGAACTGTCAGCTCTTACTAAGTTTAAAATGTTTAAGGGGGGTGACACCTGTGGCTCAGTGAGTAGGGCGCCAGCCCCATATACCGAGGGTGATGGGTTCAAACCTGGCCCCAGCGAACTGCAAGAAAAAAATAGCTGGGCATTGTGACCGGTGCCTGTAGTCCCAGCTACTCGGGAGAATGAAGCAAGAGAATTGGCTGAGCCCAGGAACTGGAGGTTGCTGTGAGCTGTGTGACGCCACGGCACTCTACCAAGGGCAATAAAGTGAGACTCTGTCTCTACAAAAAAAAGTAAAGTGTTTAAGGGGTCAATCCCACTTCCAAATGGCAGGTGTAAAAAGAACTGTAAAATAACATCAGCTCATTGGTATTCTGTATCATGGAGATTCCTTCTATACCACGCTATGAATGTTTTTCCAAACTATACGGATGCTTTTTTAAAGTCTCTTCCCTATACAAGTCCCTGTGATGCCCTCTTCCTTCCCATGTTTAGAGCTCTTTTCAATTCTGTGCTCATTCGTTGTTTCAGAGCTTATAATGATGCCAGGGTGACTGGGTACCAAATAATTTTCTGTCTTAGCCACAGTGTCTGCCATAACTTACGTTGTGCTTTGAGTGCTCCAGCTAGTGTGTCTCAAACAATGAACGTGCATGAGGATCGCCTGGGCAGCTTGGAAAAGTGGATATTCCTTGCATAACAGAGATCTCATTCTAGAACTCTGGATGGGTCTAGTAATCTTCAAGTTCAATAACATTCCAGGTGATTCTGGTGCTAGTGAAAATACATTACCTATGAGAGAAGTTCTCATACCACCTGCATATTTGAGTCATCAGAGAGCATAAAAAGGATCCTAACGCCCAGAACCCTAATCTCCACCAAGGAAATAAGAACATTTGGGTTTAGCAAGGTAATAGGTATGTTCCAAAAGCTCTCCAGATGACTGCGATCTGCAGCCAGACATGAGAACCTTTACCTTCCACTGTTAAGACAAACTCCAGACAACTCTTCCAAGTGGTAGAATTCTCTTGGGGGCACTTATGTGTTGTTTTTTTCTTTGTTTGTTTGTTTCTGTCATTCAATTCTCAATAAAGCCACCACTGTCCACCCTACCATATTTTTCATATTTTTAAAATTCAGGGGCCTCTGCTTTTTTCATGCAAAATGGCACTTCCAAAGTTGCATATACTAAATAAAAAACATCTATAGCTAAGAAATAGGGGGAATACTTTCCAATTTTGGACAATTAAGATAAACCATTTATTTAACTCTTCTTGAGGCAGTCTGTCAAGTTGTGTTCAACCGCACAGAGAAAGTCTTCTCTCTCTGAAATAGCTATGTCTTTTTTTTTTTTTTTGCAGTTTTGTTTTTTTTTTTCTTTTTTGGCCAGGGCTGGGTTTGAACCCACTACCTCCAGCATATGAAGCAGGCACTCTACTCCCTTGAGCCACAGGTACCTCCCAACTATGACATCATTACACAGTCCTGTGTGTTAGGTGTTAGTACAGGGATGCAGAAGTTGTTGTATGATCTGAGGTCCTTCGTGCCTGACAGTAATGTAAGGTAAAAATTGCCATACTCCTCCAGCTTAATTTTGTGGTGATTGAATACTGAGCAGGGCAGAGATTAGCAGCTGTTTCAGCCCAGACATTGCACCTGAAAAAGCCATGTAAGTCAATCCGAGTGAAGTCACTTAAGGTAATTTAATGAAGACTTAACTTTAGGACCAAGTTTAAATGTTTTATCTGCTTCCTCAAATAATAAATAAATTATTTTTTAAACCAATGGGGAAAAATGGCAGAATAAGTAAAGCTTTAAACATACTTGGTCTTTTTTTGTTCAGATCTGTTACTGTAAAACAAATTACCTTAAGCAATTTTTTAATATGTTCAATAAATAATAAAATTATTTCTAGTTTTAAATAATTTGGTAGAACAGTGTCTTGAAGGAAATAACATATATGAATTAAAATTATTTGATTATATTTTTAGAACCTATGTGTAATTAAGGAAATACTAATTATGATATATTAAGGTTATGAAATTTTCCATTTTCACTTTTAAATTCATTGTTGTTTATGCACATGAAGAACTTGCAGACAGACAGGGTAAAGGCCTTAGGCACTGCCCCATACATTAACCATTGCAAGCCATCCCCCTAAACTTACAATGCAATAAGAGTAAGTTACTAGTTTCAAGACAACTTGATAAGCACCCCCTCCGTAAACCAACTTAACCAATTTACTGCCACTAAGACCCTTCTATAGAAACTCTAGATTTTACAATGATGTAAAACAATATTAGAGGTACCCGATGTCTCCCAGTGCCCTCTATGAATATCCTGTGTTTAATATAAACTGTTTTCAGATCCTATGCATGGTTTTTTCCTTAAAGTTTCAATTCTCAATATACCCAACATGTGACATGAATGGAAATCCTTACTACATGTTAAAAAAAAACCCTACCAATTTCTAAGTGTGCATGTGTGTATTTGCATTTTTCTTTGCCACAAAACCGCTGAAATTTATGTTATTAAAAAGACCAATTTAATATCTACTGTGATTATTAGAAACATTCCGACAGATTTCTACTGCAAATAAAGAATGAGAAGAGGGTCTCTCTGACTGCCTGAGCAAATGTTAGGTAAACTTCTAAACTGTAGAGTATTTAGACCTTTGAATTTGTCATAAACAGCTTATGCTTCCCTTTTAGCCATTACTTGTCGCAAGCAAGATGGGGGACAGGCGAGCATCCACGAGTGCCTCCGGGATGCAGGCCCCGTGCCAGCCCTCACCCAAGCCTGCCAGATCCCCTGCCAGGATGACTGTCAGTTGACCAGCTGGTCCAAGTTTTCTTCATGCAATGGAGACTGTGGAGCAGTTAGGACCAGAAAGCGTACGATTGTTGGTAAGACTAATTGGAATGCCAAAGCCAATGCTTATCAAGGTAGAAAAACAAAATACAAGTCAGACTAAGAGAGTTCTGACAATGTATTTGAAAATGCAGGGATATGCCTTGTTGTTGCTGTGCTTTATACCTAACGTCAGTGGATTTGGATGTGTATTTTAACATCAGTTGGCAGTGAGAACAAGCGTTATGCACTTTCAGTGGAAAGAAAAAGCAGCCTTGAGGATTGAACTATGCTGACTTACACAATTCATAGTAGATTATTTTTTGGCTTAAACATGTTTTTTTAGTGGACTGCCTACAGTCTGTAAAGTTCTTGGATCAAAGGTTTTGGAGGACAAAAGAAAAAGTTGCCACTTCATTTGCTTAAGCCATTGCACTCTCAGTCCTATTCTGCTTCATCTCCGAGAAGGAGGAATACAACATTAATTTTGTGTCTGGAAACTGAGTTTTAAAAGCAGTCAACAACAAAGAGCAGGGATATGAGCAAGAGCAGGAGCCATCATTCTGAGCAAGAGCCTGGGGCATTTGAAAATATTTTCAGTGAAAAAGAAACCTAAAAATATCGGTGCTAGTAGACTATTCAGAACATAGTTACAAAATGAACCACTTTTATAATAAAGGCCATTGAAACCTGATAATGTGGCTTATGAAAATTAAAAATGCATAATCTATTAAAGAGTGTATGACAAGTAATAGTATATACGGCACATAATACTATGTATAATAAATATAATACAAATATGTAATATAATTGAAATAATTAAATGTACATTTTTCAAGCACATTTATAACAGTTACATAAAAGAGGGTTATTTTATAATTTTTTTTTTATCTCAGGTTAATGTGAGGTTACAAACAACCAAGTCACAATATTTGAATGTGTTAGATAGAATCCGTCTTGTACTTGTGTCTGCACCCAAAAAGTGTGCCGTTTACTCCCCCGTTGTGCCCGTTCAGAGGGAGCATCCCACATTCCCCCTTCTTTCTCCCCCTCCCAGAAGACATATAAAGGGAATTTATTTATATTTATATTCCAAAAATAATCAAAATATTCAAAAATATTCTTTGGAATTAGCAGAAGAGATAGGTAGTCAAACGCAGTGACTGTGCATCTCATATTTTTGCTCATGTTATTATGAAAGTGTGGTTTGTGCAGTTACCTCGGATTCCCTAGTTAGTGGAAGTACATGATCATTTTAGAGGATTGTGATCATTTTGGAGAGCATAAAATTAACATGAAAGTTAATGCTTTATATAAAATGGACTGTTTTTGTTTATTTATTTATTTTACTTTTTTGAGACTGAGTTTTACTCTGTTGCCCTGCATAGAGTGTCTTAGTGTCATAGCTCAAAGCAACCTCAAACTCCTGGGTTCAAACTACCCTCATGCCTCACCTTCCCAAGTAGCTGGGACCACAGGCCCCCTGCCAAAATGCCTGCCTAACTTTTCTGGGTTTTAGTAGCAATAGGGTCTCGCTCTTGCTCAGGCTGGTCTCCAATTCCTGAGCTCAAGCAATAAAATGGACAATTTTTAAATAAAAAAATAAGATCAATTTGATTATGCAAAGTGCCCAATACTAACAAAAGCCTACATAGAAAACACCTTGGAGTGAGAAAATAGCATTTCTTTACAGGCTACTATAAAATATTATTTAAAATAGAGACACTTAGAAAAGTAGAAAATTTGGGAAAGTTTGAAATAAATAATGGTATTTTCCAATTTAAATTGTCTGGTTATTTCTCTTCCACAGGAAAAAGTAAAAAGAAGGAAAAATGTAAAAATTCCCATTTGTACCCCCTGATTGAGACTCAGTATTGTCCTTGCGACAAATACAATGCACAGCCTGTGGGGAACTGGTCAGACTGTATTTTACCAGACGGGAAAGTGGAAGTGTTACTAGGAATGAAAGTTCAAGGAGACATCAAAGAATGTGGACAAGGATACCGTTACCAAGCAATGGCATGCTATGATCAAAACGGCAGGCTTGTGGAAACATCCAGATGTAACAGCCATGGTAATCCGATTTTTCTTCATTATTATATATTTGCTGTCTTTGGGAGAGGAGGTGAGACGCACATATGTTGTAGTGGAGGAAACGTAAAGGCTTACAGACGCGGGTACTAAGTTAAACACCGTGGAGCACCATGCCATGCATATACCACTTACATATAACAGGACATTCCATGGCATTGTCTCATCTTCCAGAAGTTGCCAATTAAGTTTCAAAATAGTGACAGGAATCCTTGTGGAGTAGTGAAAATGATGCCCGAAACCTCTCTTGGGACTTACCAAGATCCTGTTCATTCAATAGATCCAACAATCCCCCAACAGGTCTGTGTACAGAAAGGGAGTGAGGAGGAGATAAGGTCTCAATTCAGTTGGAGATTAAAGTTTTTAATTAGACTTTTAACAACTGGACTGGTGAACTCTGTAAGTTGCTCAAAATGTCATTAAGTGGCAGGGAAAAAATGTGGAAAGTAGAGTTGAGATAGGCAAAAAAAAAAAACTCAAAAAGCTACATACTTCTAGGAAACTGTACCCATTCATTTTCTAAATCAAAAAAGAAATTTACAGTGCATTGATAATTATTGAGCTGCCCAAAGTCGTGAACAGTGGCCATCTTTGACCAGAGTATAGTATATACTGAACTCTTTAGTTCTTAATCTCAAAATAGCAATCATTGAGCAATATTTATCAATTAATCTTTTATTTTAATACATCTGTCTTTTTGTGGTTTTTTTTCTTTCTTTTTTTTTTTTTGTTAGAGACAGAGTCTCACTTTGTCGCCCTTGGTAGAGTGCTGTGGCTTCACAGCTCACAGCAACCTCCAGTTCCTGGGCTTAGGTGATTCTCTTGTCTCAGCCTCCCAAGTAACTGGGACTATAGGCGCCTGCCACAATGCCCGGCTATTTTTCTGTTGCAGTTTGGCCGGGTTTGAACCCTCCACCCTCAGTATATGGGGCCAGCACCCTACTAACTGAGCCACAGGTGCCGCCCAATACAGCTGTCTTTTTATAATGGAATGAGATCAGTTTACAGTGGGTCATTCTGAATCATAGAAGTCTCAAAACACATTTGCAAACACTGGATGAAAATCTCCCAGATTCTTGATAGAGGTGACCAAGGAAGGATGACTTAAGTTCCTAAGATCAAGGAACATGCAGCTACCCTTCAACCTTGCTGAAATGACTTCTTTTCTTATAACTGTGCTGCTCCAGTTTTATTACATGGTTCAATGGCACAAACTAATAAAGCCATCTTACATTTATAAACCATCAAGGTATCAAGGGGCACATTTATTGAATTCTCTTAAACATTCCCTGCAAAGAAGTTTCTAAAACCCTTGTGTTTTTTCCCCCTTATCTCACAGTTCCTCTTTTATCAAAGTCCAGAGAAATGAAAAGAAAGGATAAATGTTTGAGGTGATGGATATTCCAGTTACCTTGATTTGATCATTACATATTGTATGCTTGTGTCAAAATATCTATCACATGTACCCCACAAATATTTTAAAAATGCCATTTAGTCATCATTAAGTATACTTGTTCAGTAGCATTAAATACATTTCCATTGTTCTGCAATCGACCTCCAGATCCATTTTTTAACAAATAAATTTTATTGTGTATATTTAATGTTTAAATATTTCATTTAAGATAAAAAATGGCTAGTGATATGAACTCCAAAGAACATATAATATTTAAGCTTTGGGTATATTTCTCATGTTAATATATGTGCATTGCTCAATTGATGATTATTCCATTCACATATAATAATAACTATAAAAGAAAAAGAGGGTTTCCATTTTTAATAGTTGTACTTTGAGAAACATCTCTAAAGTAACTGAATTATTTTATTCTCTACATAAAATAACATAGATCTTATAAATTAGATACTAAGAAAAACATCAATATCATTTCTGTATTGAAGTGACAATATAGAAAATCATAATGAGTTTTAAGATATAAAATTGGAGGTGACTTTAAAAATATGTGTATCTTGAAATTAAGCACGTAAGTGTCTTCTCACATTTCACTTATTATGCATAGTGAATCACTAAGATAATCATTTGTTTTTAACATTACCTTTGAGCTTCCAGAATAACTTTCATATATTCTCACTTTTACCCTGGTCTGTTAATTGGATGCATAAGAGGCCACTGAACAGCCAATCTTACTTTTAGAAATAACTTCTAAAATATTCTGTGACTTTCACAAAAATGTGAGTTACTTAAAAAAGTAGAGCAAAAATAGTTGAAATCAGCCAAAAACAGTATACTTCTTACCTTAGCATTGTCAATGCAAAGCATGAAAAATGCGGTATTGTATTCTATAGAAAGACACATACAGAAAAAAAGATGAGTACGTAGGACATGGGATCTAAAAAAGATCCTTAACTAAGTGAGCCCTCAAGCTTAGTTCTTCAGTATGTCCTACGTCATTCCTGGCTCCTTCAAGCCGATCTATGACGGGATGTCTGATGGGGTATTTTAGTGTTTGCTAACGTATTTACTCAAAGTAAAGTCTGGGGAAATTGAATCTGTAGTGCCTGATTTCTTTGACATTTACTACTTTCCTTAAATATGTTCTGTAAATTCTGATGGTGTCTGTGGAACATGTGGCACACATATTATAACTTTGCTCCTCTATCAGAGGCCTGCCCTAAATTGCAATCATTATCACAACTGCTTTCTCTCAGCCAAATCAAGTTTCTAGATGAATGAGTTTTAAGTGGCTTAGGAGAAAGTCTCTTCCAGCTTTCAAAGTAGACATAAAATTGATCTTCCCATGTATGCAGTGCAATGACTCTAATCTCCTATTCAATATTGGCCTTAGGGCATTTCTCTTTAATCATTATTGTACATCTGTGAATGATGTTATCAGTTATTACGCTGATAAATCAGTTTGACCTTCACCCACTTACATGATTTTAGATTATTTCTCATGTGGTCACTGTTCTTTAGGGTCTTAAACTTGGAGCACAATTCTTTTGTTTGAACTTCCTCACAATAATAGACTCTGTGCTGAAAAGTGACATATCTATACTCCTAAAATCAGATCTTAAAGTATACATTGGGAGCCATAGAAGTGTTCATCTATCCTGTTACATGTATCCTAAAAACTAGTACAAATTATATAGATTTACTTTCGGTATTAACTCTAGGATGGTGTCGCAATAGCCACAGATTTTAAGTCATTCAAAATTCAAATCACGTGTTTTCTATTCACCACTGGAGTCCTCTAAGATTTCCATTGATTGGTTTGCTAGAAATTTATGGAGTGCCTAACTACACAGTACTAAGGGCAGCTTAACTTAACCACCTTCAAAATTTCACGAAACAAGGGGTAGGATTTCTGAAACTTTTCTAATTATATCATTTAGCCCTGATCTTTTAAAGAATCTTAGAAGTAAGCTAGTTGATGCGAGGTACATAAATACCAATTTTCCATTTAAAGATAGAGATGGAATTGTATTGTGCCACTTTCCAGCTGACGCAGCATTCCTGAATCCCCTCAGAGTCCTCAGTGTTTGTATTTCTAAAGTGTGCCTCACCCTACAAAATGCCACATAATTTACTTATTTTTACTTATATTATTTGTTTATTATTTTTGTTTTATCTTTGTGCAAGAGTGAAGATTGATGGGAATATATTAGACTATTTTATGCACTGATGTATCCTAAGCACCTAGAACAGCAGTTGCTGGACAGAATATGTAAAATGAATGAATGAGTGAAAAGCTGGAGCAAGAAGTTTTTTTCATATACGTTATGCCCTACAGGGATTGCCATTGATCCATAGTCAGGCTAAAGCACTTTAAGCGCTTTATTTTTTTCCAGCGTCCTTTCCTGTTTGTCACATTCTGGGAAACAATCAAAGAGAGCGTGGGCTATAACTAAGGTCATTAGAGCAAATAAGAGCTACATGTGCTATAAACTTTCTATATGATATTGGTCGGATATTCATGTTTCTCTTTACCTGCTAAATGGGAGGAGAAATAATAGTCACGCACCCATTCCACTGAATTAAATCAGTAATGTCTGTAGTAGAAGATCTCTTCTGTTGCCATTTAAAGCTTCTAGACTTGCCCAATTTGTGTGACATTGAATTTAGACAACACCTCAACCTTTTGGTTCATATTAGAAATTGTGACCATTTACATTTTTCTAAACTAAGTTTACAACTTTAACTGGGAGCTTAGGGTATACATTGAGTTTTCTTTTGGGGGAAAATAAGGAATAAAATCTGTGTTTGATTTATCTGAAAGGGACATTCTGAAAGTGAATTGGATAAAATGTAAAACTGCCAGGAGCTCTGGTCGAGCTCTGTGAGCTACACAATTCCTTCCAGATGCTTCTTTCATCTTTACCCTCAGAAAATGTGTCTTTGCTCTTTCACACAGGCAGTTTAAGTCCTAATGCACTATCAACAAATATTCTAAAACTGAACTCAGTTATATCATGATGCTTTATCATCCCTTACTATCAAGCAAGCAAAAAGGCTTGTCTGCTGATCTGAGTTTTCTTCCCGGGCTGGCCTTGTTTAACACGCACAGCTCTCCTGTTGCCTAGAAGAAAAATATTGCTGTCGATACGTATCAAATACTTGTCAACATGGTGCCTCGAGGAAACTCATAAATGAGGTATTAGGTTAAATTACTTGTCACCAAATTTTTTCCTAAAGATCTAGATAATAAATACTTTAGGCTTTATAGCCCAGAAAGTCTCTGTTGCAACTACTCAACTCTGCAGTTGGAGCATGAAAACAGCTGCAGACAATATGCGAGCAAATGAGTATGGCTGTGTTCTAGAAAAACCTTATTGACAAAAATAGGCTGCCGCCAACCTGAGCTGTTGTTGGCATCAGAAATCTTAACCTTGCTACTCAAAATGTGGTATAGACCAGCAGTATGGAAATCAATAGGAAACTGTTAGAAAGCAGAATCTCCACCGTATTGCAGACCTACTGAGTCAGAATATGCATTTCGACAAGAGTATTTAAAGTGCATTGTTGCTATGAATCATGCAGATATTTGCAGGGTGCTGAGTCTTGATAGGAATCACAAGTTTGCACCTGAGAGGTGACTACCAATAGGTTTCTCTCCTTAGAACCTCGAAATGGCTCTGCCTTATGCAAAACAATCAACACCTCATAGTTTACTTGATCACCAGTTGTGGGAGAGAGTCTTTGGAAACTTTTTTTTGTTTTGTTTGTTTGTTTTTTTTTAATTGAGTCATAACTGTGTACAATAATTCAGTCAAGGAGTACAGTGTGTGGGCTTCACATACAATTGGAGATATTTTTATCAACCTGATTAATATAACATTCATGATATTTTCTCATTTACTATGTGAAAACAATTTTGATCCGTATTTAGAAGATTTCTCCTGACCCTTCAC